>VWPU01018107.1:0-149861 GCA_013398955.1 Callaeas wilsoni | reverse complement strand
TCGCGCCCCCCCCCTCTTTATGGCCGCCCCTCACCCGCCCCCCTCACGCCCTTTCCCCTCACGGCCTCGGCCATGGCCGGGCCCTCCCGGAGAACGGCAGCGGCGCCGGGAAGAGGAGGAGGAGGAGGAGGAGGAAGAGAAGGAGGAGGAGGTGGGTCGTGCGGCCGGGGAGAGAGGAAAGGAGAAGAGCAGGGCCTCGCCGCGGCCCCCGGAGCCCCCGCGCCGCCGCTCCCCTCACCTGCCGGCGCACGCCGCCGCTGCCGCCGCCTCCTCCTTCTTGTCTTCCCTTCCTCTTTTTCCTCCCCCTCTTTTCCTCCTGTCCTTGCCCCCCCCCCTCCCTTTTCCTCCCCACTTTCCCTTTTCGGCTCCCCCCGCCCTCGCTCCGCCTCAGCCGCTCTCCCCGTATTGTATGTTTCAATGGCGATGGCGGCTGCTGGTGAGGGGGGCGGCAGGGGTTTCCTCCCGCTCTGCACATACCGCCTCTAGGAGGAGTCACTGCAGCCCGGGCCCGCTACAACCCCCCTCTCTTGGCTGCCGCCCTCCTCGCCCGGGCCCCAGGGCTGCAGTGGGGGCAAGAACCCCCTCCCTGCCCAGCAGAGAAAGAGCCCCCCTGACCCCAGTCCCAGTGGGCTTGTTGTAGCCGGGAGCATAAAGGCAGAAAGCCTTCCCATCCTTTCCCAGGGTGGAGGAGTTCGGTGATGGTGAGGTTTCAAGGCAATCCCAGATTGGGCTAAAGCTCAAGGAGCACCTGGTTTTTGTTAGAGAGAGCCACCCATCCCTCTGTCCCTTCGACAGGGTGGCCTGTGTGCCTCGCTCTGGTACCTCTAAACCAAATATTCCAGCATCCTCAAGTCGGCTTGGAACGGCCGTAACAAAGAGTGCCTGCAGCTCTTTGTGTTGTCTTGCGTTGGAGCATTCCGAGCATTCGCAGGCTTTCCAACTCGTCCATGAGGGCTGCGAACTTCCCTTCTGAATGGAAGCTGAGGATTTTTCTTTTCTTTCTTGCAGTCGCACAGATTCAAGAGCTCGAGCTCCAAGAGACGCAATAAGCGATTGTGTTACGAGTCTTGGCAGCGCCAAATCCGTGAGCAGAGGCTGGTGCAAACAGGAGAGTACAGGGCTACACCTCTTTAACTCATCTCAGGTATATTTTTACATGAAACTGGGTTTATATCATCATTTCTATACGAATACTTTGCATTGTTGCGCTGATGCTATAAAGACGTTTGAGTGCTATTGTAATGCACTAGGAGATGCATTTTTAACACAGACCGCTCCTGCTTGCTTGCAGTCTTACTTTAGGAGGGTGTCTGAGAACAACAGAGAGAGAGAGAACCATTCATGCTTTCAGCATTCTCTTTGCCACTGTAAAAATCATGAAAGATTCGCTTGAGTTTGGTTTTTGGCTCTGCCAAAGTAAGCAATTTTGTGTCTGCATAGAATTGGATTTGGTGGGTAAAAAAGCAATGGAATATTTCCCCAGGTTATGTTAATTGTGGATCGCACCATCTCATGAAGAAAGAGGGCATGAGTTCAGGACCTGCGTTTTCCTGGACTGCTGTGTGACCTTGGGTAAAGCAGTTCACTTTACACAGATGTATTCTGACTGTCGTTAAAATGGAAATAAAGATATCATTTCTCTTTTCAAGCATTGAGTCAGAGCCTCAATGCATTGCTGTGGATTAATTCTTTGGAGTCTGTTCTCTTCCCCACTTTTAGAAAACAAGATCAAGATGCTTTGAGACCATAGGAAAAACTCATGTGTATGAGTTTGACTTATTTTACGTGTAAGAGGAAGCCTTACCCAGATCTTGCCCACTGAGAGTTGGAATTTATCAAAGGAAGAAGATATCTGTAGGCTTGTCAGTGTATTGAACCATACTGGGAGGGTAGGAGGAAGCTCAAGAAGATTTTCAGGCACTAAGCATAAAAATAAATGACAATGTAAAAACCCGTGTGAAAAAGAAAGAAAACCATTTATATTTTTCAATTTCCAGATACAAATAACTGCATCCAATAACCCTTAGAATCATGCATGCAGTACGTGGCTTTGTCATTAAAAATAATTTGAGATGAGGCAAAATAAGCATGCCAAGTTTTTGAAAACGTTCCCAGTTTGTTAGAATTTAACATCCAATAGTCGCTGTGTGATAAGAACACAAGCATGTGGGAGGTCTTTCAAGGAAAAAAAAAAGTCTTTATGTGAGGCAAACTTTCAACATTAGGAGAACTCACTCTGTTTATAACAACGTTTTTCTGTTTATAAACAACATTCTCCTGAAGGAAACAGGACATCGAAGATTTTCAGAGTGTAACACTTTTTAAGTCAGTCGTAGATGTCTGAATTTTAATACCGATTTTCCTGCTGTTGTGATTTTTAATAGTCTCTCCATAAACTCAACTTCCCCTCTTTATTTCTCCAGTGGATACAGGCTATCCTTAACCTAAATATTAACAGCATTACATGGATATTTTATGTTGTTTCAAATATTTCTGGAAGATTCTGAGTCACTTTGTGGCACAATAAAGAATTTTTGAGTAGAGCAGATCAGAGCAAGGCAGCATGGGAACAGTTAGCAGGTGTGAATTGTTCGGCAGTAACAGCACCCTGGGAACCGGCTGCTTTTTGGAGCAGGTAAGAGACTTTTGGTCACGGTATCTGTGTGTTCTGGCCATTTAGATGGAGCTGTGCAAGGAAGAACTGTTACTAGCTCTAATTTGTGCATGCTGGAGTCAAGCAGAGCTTTCCCCACTCAGCAGGAGCGGGGCCTGCCCTCTCTAGGTTGTGCAGAGACCATCTGCCTGTTGCCTTCCGCGCGCAAATACAATCTGTTACTCTGTCAAAATAAACAACACATCTACCGGATCATTTATAGCCTGCTGCCTGCCTGACTCCCCAGCTATGGGGGAAACAGCCTGTTTATGGCACTCTCATTTTGGGGCAGAAGCTGTTACATCTCAAACATTGTAATGAATATTTCATAGCTCCAGAACCCAGAGATAGGGCTTGGCTCCCGCTTGGGCTGGCAGGTGTTCAGGGTCACCTGGCAGGACAGGAATGCCAAGTACTCCAAAAGCTCTATTTTATGTGTGGATGTAATCCAGGAACTTGATGGAATCAGTGTAAGCATTGCCCTGTCATTAGGATAACCAAATACAATCAAAGTTGATGTGTGTCTATACTACGGTCATAGAGAACAGCTGTAACAACCGAGTTCTGCAACTAATCTGTATTTCTGTAATGAATTATTTTTGCCATTTTTAAGCTGTTTTTTAACCCTCCATCTTTCATATTGCTTATGTGCTTGTTATGCCAGTAGGTTGGGTACAATGGGCTAAAGAAGCCAGAAAAACTACATCCTAACCTTCTGGAGAACTCTCTTTTAATAGTACTTTCTTAAATTAGACCATCCCACATCCTTCAGAAGTTAGTGTCTTTGTGTGTGTCAGATTCTGACATGTTGTTTAACGTAGGCTGATTAGCTGCAGTCATAGGTTAGCTATGGTGTGTGAGCAAGGGGAAAGGTCTTTCCTCCCCAAACACCAACTGATTCTGAAAGTTAAATGTAGCTTATTGGCTTAACAAAATATGAAAAAATGTCTTTTCATCCTTTAAAAGGAGGTTTTAATCCTTGTTACTCATCCTTAAATGCAGCTATGCAGACTGCAGAGATCATTGTCTTAATTATTCCTTAGTCATATAATTAAAAATACTAATTGAATGTTTAATCACAATCAACATGACTTTTTTTTTTCGTCTAATGGAGATTTACAAATATATCTTTCAGCATGAAGAAAAAAAGAATAAGGTAACAAACCCCAGAAAATAACATTGTTTTCAGCTGAGGAATACATTGTAGGATCCCTCTCCAGAACTCAGAAGGACTCACCAGAAAGGGATAGGGAAAATTGTGGGAATCACGAATACAGAATGGCTTCCCCAAAGAATTAGAACAGGTCAGGACTTTAGCTAAGGAAACTGAGTGGTGACTTGAGAAAGGACTGATGCTCTTGGCTTGGTGCTCTGTGCCTCCCAAGGACTGCAATTTTTACATTAACTACTAAAAAAACCTAGTTCGGTTTCTGAGTTTGAGGAAAGCTGGATGGATAAAACGATACATTTGTGAGTGGTGCTTTTGGCCACAGATCAATACGATGACCAAGGCACTGCCAAGCTAAGAGGCAGAAAAGCCTCTATCCCTGTGAATTTCGTAAAGCAAACTACTTGAACCATGTTTGTGCACTTACTATAGCACAGCTTTTTGCTGCAGAAAGTGACACTTTCTTTGTCTGGGCACTCCTGGTGCAGTGATTTGCGTTTGGCATTTGCAGAACTGTATTTGTTTGTCAGAGGAGCAGAGATGCAGCAGTGTGTCATTGCACTGATGACCGAGTCACTCAGCTACAGATCCCTCCAGATCTGTACTGAATGGATCACACTTCCCACTTCTCCCATGTTGCAAAGGCATCTTAGATCTGATTGATTATTCCTGTGCTTAATAAGGATATCTGTCCCTTTGCTGTTACACCCTTTGGTGTAGTTTGGAGCAGTGACGCACATTTCCTTTCTCTGGTGGCACACACAAGCACACTGTCTCCCTGGATGGGACCATTAAGCTCCATGTTCTTTTCAGAGCAGCTTCACAGGTCAGGACAGCACAGCACTGCTTGTTTGTCTGCTTTTGTAATTGTTCCTGAGTTTGATTTAAAACAAGACAATTTACCTCATTAGCTATTTTTTCCTGCTAGAGCCTTAAAGGAAAAAAAAAAATCTCATCTATGTCCTATAAATAATTGAAAATGCTTTGAAACAAGCCAACCTTTGGGTCTCACGTTTGTCTGATGCAGGACAGAGCAAACCTCCAGAACATTTATTTATTACACAAGTGCAAGATTTCACTACTGTCCCAGGGTAGGGCAATATAAATCCAGGAGCCATCACTTTATAAAGCAAGAGTGACCTTGAAGCCTCAAGGAATGATAAAAGCCAAAGTTTCAAACACATTCTCCATTCCAAGTTGGATCATCCAAACATGTTTGTTTTCCTTTGTAACCATGCATCAGTCAGTGTTAAACATCCAGATCCTGGAGGATTTTGCCTCAGACTCCAAGCGCACTCTCTGTACCCAGAGGAGGTCAGGAGTGAAGCACACTTTTGCTGTCTGGCCACTCAGAGCTAATGGTTTTTCATCGCATCACTTTCATCCCAAGGAACCTCTACTTTGTGGTGATTGAGCTCCAGAAACACACCCAGGCATACAGGAGAGGAGGAGGGGAGGGAAAGGGCTGTGCCCCTAAGCTGAGGGAAGGGAGAGATGGATGGACACCTGCCCATTGTTTCTCTCAGTTTCAAGGAAAAGCAACACACAAAGCTGATAATTACAATAATTTTACCATGGACATAACAGGGGGGGTCTGTGTCTCTCCTCTCTTTGCCCTTGCTCTCCGAGTTCCACAATTACTGTGGGTTTGTGACTTATGGTTGATTAATTCATGCCGTAAGAGCAAGCTGCTGTTCCTGCCATGGGAGGTTTCAGGCTGTCTCCCGTGCAGATTCCGCAGTGTCCAGTGAGGGCTCAGCGGATGTTGCTGCCTTTCCCTCAGCACAGGCACTAGGTAGGACTCTGTCCTCTCTCCAGCCGTCTGATTTTATAGTGATAACAGTCTTTTTGAGGTTTCTGTCCTGCTAAATCCATTGACATTTCCCACCAGTTCCACAGTTCCTGGGCCTGAGCGGCAAACAGCAGATGGCGTGGTTGCCTCAGCATAGGACCCTAAAAGCCACCCCCAAAAGGCAAAGTGAATCCACCTGCAAGTGAATTTGTGTGCTGTGATTTGCATGTGGTGCCATTTACAAAAGACACAAACTATGCGTAGGTAAACAGGCATTTTTATAAAAGGAGAAGAAAGTATGTACATCATAGGGAACAAATGCAGACTGTACTGGAATAGGTATCTATGTATGTATTTAATTTATAAGTTAAAATAGAAACCTCACTAAAACATTGACACAAAGGAGTAAAGCTTCAACACAAGGCACGGGGAATTCATCAGAGTCCTCTTGGAAAACAATGGGATGACACTTTAAATATGATGTCATGTTTACCATTACAACCATCCCCCAGCCAGAGATATTTTTCATAACCTCCTGTCTGGTTTTTTAGCCTACTTTTAGTTATCCCAAAATCCATTCCCCAAACAAACTTCCTCCTAAAATCTCATATCTTTGTTCTCCTAATGTAGTGACTAAGGTAAGGTATTTAAAATAGTAATACACAGCTCTGCATAGCAGTTTTTATCACAATATAAACCAGCACCTCTGAGTAACATCAGCTTCTTTATCTGATAAATGGGTACTTGGTGGTTAAACACAAAATTCCCATCTTTTACAAGAAGACAGAAACACTTCGAAGGTGCTATATCTAAGCAACGCTTTACTTTTACAAAACTCAGCTTTATTTACTACTGAGAAGTGGATTTGGGGGCTTCTTTAGGTGTATCTCTGGTTTCCAGGACAGGGATGGTTTCATTGAAATCACCACATTAATGAATGGACTCAGGAAATCCGTAACTGAAACTCAGCTGTTGTCTGACATAAAAATTCCTGAGCTATTTTTCATGCATACAGATGGAAATCATCTACCTGAATGCATTTCCTTGTACATTATTCCTTGTTGAATGTTTATTCCTTTAGTGTCTTTTTAATCGTATATCACACTGAGAAAAGATTTGCTTAAAAACTTAATAGTGGAAAAAATATTTATAAAGAAACACCAAATAATTACAATATTTCAATTCTGCTATGATCAGTATAACTCCTTATGGCACAGCTGTCTCTGCTTTTCTAAAATATTGCTAGGAATGGTTAACATGGAATTCAGAATTCCCAGGATTAAAAACCAAACAAATCAGCACTATCGTATTAACAAGAAAAAAGTGAAAAAGAAAAGTCAAATGCTCATTTTGGCTGAAGAAGCTCCTACTGAGGTTGAAAAACTTGTGGGAAAGAATAGCCCTTTGCTCTCTTCATTCTAGCAATTATTTACTGTGGAATTTTGTGGAAGTCCAAAAAATTCCAAGTAGCTAAACTATGTCAAAAGGAGTTGAAATAATGTCTTAGAAACAGCACAATGACAGTAAAAATTACTGGTAACACAAAAGTATACACAGCACATACATGAATCAATGCCAAATAACATCGGATATTCAATATACAGGCTGAAAAATTCAATGTGAAAAAAAAAGCGTACAAAATGTATTCAGATTTAAACATCTTGATCAATCAGTGTCTGTGAGAGAAACACAGAAACAATGCCCTGTCAAAGTCTACTCACAATTCATCTCTTTACTACAGCTATAATAAATATTCTACATTCTATGCCATCAAAGGGGAAAAATCTCTCTTGTAAAATACAAGGAAACCAGATATGTAAGGACACAGAGTTGCTTCAGAAATCATTCTCCTTCAGGGATGAGGTCTGGTGTTGGCTGATGAGCAGATCTTGGCCAGAAAGTGTCCCAGTACCAAAGAATTTGGTGTCCAAGTGACACAAAGATGAGAAACAGGAGCAGTGCCAATGACACAAGCGTTCCAGATGTGGGAAAGGCCATCAGGGAGGTGCTTCCTGAGGACTCTGAATGGCAAGGGGGGATCAATGGGACTTCTTGGAGGAGCTAAGTCACCTGGATGGGGGACGGCCCACCCACCTCCAAGCCAGAGCATCGAGGGAAACCTCCTGGCAGCCACTCACTGCACCCACCGGTGATGGGAGCGTGGAGAGCCCGTGACATGGGCAGGCTGTCCCCATAAATCAGCATCTCCCTCCACTGCTGCCCTGCTCAGCATCTGGAGCTAATTCTGCATCACTACAGCCATGAGAATGGTGTGGGGTCAGGCCGTTCCTCCCCGCATCAGGGGGATAATCTCAGCCCTTCTGGGGGTGGGGGTGAACACAACAATGAATGTTCTGCCTCAGTTTGCCCCTCTTTAAATGTAATGGTGAGTGAGAACGAGGAAAGCGGAGCAAAGGGAATGGGAAAGGGTCAGATCATGAATGAATGGTGAGGGACCACGCTCGGAGAAGGAGTCTGCTTATGGTGGCCTGCACAGTCTTGCTGCCAAGTGTCTCCCTCTCCTTTTCACTGACATCAGCCAGAAAAGGCTGTGGAATATAAGGAGCTAACATTCTTCCTTTGGAAGGCTCAAAAAAAGGGTGAAAGTGCTCGGTCTGTGGCACTGCTGGTAGGGTGCAGCATCAGGGTAAAAACAAATCTTTGCAGGAGAGCAAAAGGGACGATTTACTGAAGCAACATTTTGAAACATGACTGTGAAAAAACAATGGAATTATCGCAAAATGGAATTTCACACTCCCAGCAATCCCCCACACCCCAACCAGAGACAAGAGACTGACAAACAGCATACTAGGGAAAGCAATAGTGTAAGCTGCACTCCACGATCAGTCCTCTCGTACCTGCCATTAGTATCTTACTTACTAAACTTTGAAACAGCAGTTCAACAAACTCTTGTTTTGCAGGAAAAACAAAAGTTTAGCGGGTTTTTCTTGAAAAAAAATCTGCAATATTCTAACTCCATTTAAAAAAGAACAAACAAAATCATAAGAAAGCTACAAAACTATATTGCCCTTGCTGCCTTTTCAACAGTAAAAGCTTTACAGTCAACTCTAAAATAAATCACAAACATCTACAATCTTAATTCATGTTTTGTCATGATGTTCTCATCAGACCAAAATGTTTTAACAAAGCAGGCCTACAAGGAGGGAGGAAGGACAGCAGGAAGGAAAGATAATAACAGTGAGTGGAAAACGTTCAAAACGTGACCAACGGAGATTTTCTGAAAATGCAGAAAAGAAAGTAGTTCTTTTGTCTGGATCAAAGACATCTGGAAGATATAGGGACAAAAAGAGGGGAAGAGAAGAAAAAAACCAAAGTGTAAAAGAAGCGGAGACTCTCATCCAGCAAAGTATTTGCACATAGGCTCAGGGTGAAGCACAGCCTAAAGCTAAGCTTGAACCTAAGTGTGGTGCTGGATTCAGAGGGAAAACAATAGCAACAGACAGTAATACTTGGGCAGGTACCCTCCAAGAACTTGCCATCTTCAAATAAACATCTTTCTAATTTAACTTTTCATCTCTTTCTAGACAAGCCTGCGATTTCAGGTGTAGAAGGTTGCTGAAGAGGACACAGCGCCTCTTGCCAGGTTTCACTGCTTTCAGACAGACCACCTAAGGTGGGAAGAGACCATTTCCAATCAGCTGGTCCCTAACATAGCCCTTTTGATCTTTGTAAATGTAAATGGAGAGTTGTGGAGGGAGCAGTTTTGTCTGGGAGAGGTCACTGGCACCTGGTCCCTAAGTGTGGCCTTTGGGGATATGTTTATCCCCACTAAAAACGGGTTTGCCTATAGAAAGCACCTTTTCACTACTGAACTTGGGGAGAAAAAACATGACAGGAATGTCCTTAGGACATTTTGGGTGAGGAACTTTTACACACTTATTCCAAAAGGCCATCAAAAATATACCTAAAAGGAAATACAACAAAACAGAACAGAGCAAACAAATTGCCCCCAAAAATCATTAACAAAAAGTAAAAGTAACATTATCAAACTATATATATAATGGTTTTCATTAAAAAAGAAGGAAAAATGCACACCTACCGCCTGCAGTTCTGGTCAGGTTCTCCCTCTGCCCACCCCCACCCTCCCCCCCCCCCAAATACTAAAAATTAAAATACAAACAAAATAAATTAATCTTTCCACCAGCCTGGTTTTCAACTGAAACAATTTCTTCCCCCGGTACTCTATTTCCTGAACACATCTGTTAGAAACCTTAAGAAAAAAAATCTGCAATTCTTCAGATGAACCTGAAAGTAGGAGTTTTCCCCCAGTCTTTGCAAACCTGGACTTATTTTAACAGTAGACTTTCTGTGCCTTGGAGAGAGGAGATGGGTGTCAGGTACAGGTGTCCTTATTAAAAGGTCAGAATGATTCCACCTGTGCTGACAAGGAGTGTTTGAATCTGAGATTGCTCTGGGTTAATGGCATTCCTTTGAGCCTGAAATCAGCACTTTCTCCCCCACTATAATGTGAATTGTGTAGTGCTTGGATCTGTCTAATGATTGAGATAATATCATTCATTAACTCTAATAACAATGGCCCTGGCTCACCAAAGTATTTCAATATGCAAATGGCATCATTTAGGCCAGCAGGAATCACTCCCTCAAAGTTAAATATGTGGTTTAGTACTTGGGCAAATGGGAATCCCAGTGCACTTAGAGGAGTTTTGTCATGTTCAAAAGATAGGTACTTACTTTAGGTTTGGGGTGTTTTAAAATAAATTGTAAGAGCTATGGTGGAAAGACACTCGAGCTCACACATTAACCTTCAGCAGTGGGGGCTGAGTAAAGGATGCCAGGTTTGCATGGCAGCTGGTAGGAAGTATCCAGGATTGTGTATTCTGCCCTTCAGGCAGCTGGGAAATGTCCTCTGAACCCCTCAGCACTGCCAAGCCTTTATTTCCCTTTAGTGAACATGTTAAAACATGTAACAGTGGAATTGAACCTTTGCGATCCTTCTTTTCCATCGGGAAGTACATCTGTGGAGATGTACCCACAAAAGGGTCTGAATGGGCCAGCAGAAAACATTTCTGCAGGGCTCCAGACAAAGTACATCCAGAGGGAGCAGTGGAGACCAAAGCATAAGTATAGGAAGCACAGGAATTAGTCAGTGAAACCAGACTTTTTCCACACTCCACATTTTCCTCTTCTGACAACATATTTCATGCCTTCAGAATCCAGTACGGTTTTAAAAACACCAAACAAACCAATGTCATTTCCTTACAATTAAACAGGAGAAGAAAGTTTGTGATGAAAAGGTTAAAGATGGAATCATCAATGATACAGGTGGAAGTTTGTAATCTGGTAACCAGAAATGGTAGCAAAAAGTGTTACCACGTCCTCTCAGAGCAGCACTCTGAACTGAACACGGGGGTTTCTCTGCCTTTCTAAAGAGAATTGTTCTAGAAGGGTTTCTTTCTTGGATCAAAGGATCCCCTCCCAGAAATATTGTCTATGTCTTGCACTCATTTATGTAGCTGCTGCTGGAAAATGAGCCTAATTCTTCATCTGAAGAGTCTGACCACAATAGTAGAATGAAGTGAAAATGACCAAAGAAAAAGAATATAAATGGTGCCATTTTCAACCCCTGCCACTGGCCTCTGGGAGAAGACAGAAAGCAAAGCAGAAAGCGCTGGCACGCCGAGCTCCCGCAGCCCCAGCATCTGGGCACACATTCCTGGTGCTCTGCTGAGGAACTCTTCCCAAGCTCCAGGGAGGGAACTTGCAAAACATTTCCAGCAAATCTTCAAGAAGGTCCTCCTTCTCCTTTCACTCTGCTGCCATTTCCCAAGCTTCTCCACCCTCAGACTCACTTTCTGGCTATCAGCCAAGGAGTTTGACCCTTGAAGTGGCAGACAAAAGGTTTCACGTGAAAACAGCCAGGCAGAATTGACAGGAATCCACAGCGACAGCAGCTCGGTTACGGGTTCTAGTAGGGACAGGGCCTGAAACTAAATTGCCAAGCTCAGGGTGGTACAAACCCAGCTGCCTCGTTTGGGTTTCTTTTGACATGCAAGGAGCTTAGGTTTGGGAAGAGCAGCAGGTCAGTGTGGTATCATTGCTTTGAGACCTCTGGTCTATCCCCAGGGGCTGATGAGATTGTATCAGTATTCAGGCTGTACAACAGCAATCCAAAATAGTTATCTGGTACTTCAATTAAAATCCCAGGCTATAATCTGCAGCAGCCACAGGGAACATTTGTCACCATTTTTCCAACCTTTAGATGAGTGGGTACCCTACACATTTTCCCAGTAGTAGGTAAGTCTTTGCTGACCCAAGTCAGGTACTCCAAGAGTTCTGGCAATTTCGCTTCAAGGTCCCTCACACCTCAGGCAAGAGCTTTCTCACAAATACAGCAGTCAAAAAAACAGCCCAAGAAATAAAACAGGTACAGCATCACCTCGAGAGTCCTTTACCTTTCAGGAGCTGTGTCAGGACAAGGTAACAGATGTGCACTCGCTTTGCTCTGGGCTCAGAGAAAAACAACCAACAACAATCCCGTGCAGTGTAATCACAAAGAGCAGCTACACAAAAACCACGCTACACAGACCAAAGGGAACAGGAAGCATTAGCAGGTTCTCCTAGGGATCTCTGTCTTTTTAAGGATCAAGAATAGCCAGGATTTTTAGAAGGGACTGAAGCATTCAAACATTCTTCCTTGCAGCTGAATGCTTCAAGATCAGAGGAGGAACTCACTGCTGCTACTATAACCTTCCAAACCCAAAGCACGAGGAGTACACCTGGCTGGGTCTTTAGTAACTGCTTTCTCTAACAGGTGTGCAATTAAAACACAATTGGAACATTAGCTGTCCCAATTAGCTCAGCTTCACAGCTGCAAAACCTTTTAACAGGAGCTGGGGCTTATATTAACCACATCTATTACTGAGAAAACCAACAAGAATCCCTCAAGTGCTCTGTGGTTCATTTTCTTTCTGTGCTGTTTCAGCTCCAGTATGCCAAGGATCTCATGAAAACATGCATGGAAACGTTTCATCCCAAGAACAATGTTGGCATGAGAATAAATGGTTGTAAATACCATGAATTAGTTTAGGTTGAAAGTTGCAAGGAGTTTCCTAACTGCAAGAGCACTGGAGTTGGAACAGCCTGCAGGGCAGGGAGGGAAGGGGCACGGGGCAGTGGAAACCTCACTGGTTTTTAGATGAAATTCAATAAATTTCTGAAAGGGCGAGGTGACAGATGGATTGCAGCAGTCAGAGGCTGGGCTGGGTTCCTTGGGCAGTCCCCAGCAGGCCTTTCCCTGTGTACAAGGGAGCTACGTCCCTTACTCTGTCACTTTATTATGATGGTGCTAAAAGGCTGCATGGAATCCTCTGGAAGAATAACTGATTAATAGTTTGTGAACAGATGAATAGTTGAGTATAGGGGGGATCACGCTGGTGTCCCGTAGCCAGGAGAAGCCGAATTCCTGCTGTAGTGGCAGCATCATGCAACGAGCAGGACTTCAGTGGCTCAGTCTCACTAATAAATCACCACTCGTGTTTCTCCTTTGGGATCATTCAATACTGGCAGCTTCTCCCTGGAACTCCTGGGCTGCCCACTGCCTTTGCCCCCTATGTGAAGGGCCAAGGCAAGTGGACGTGTTTTAGGGAATAAATTTAGGCTTCCACTTTTTTCCTTATTTTCTAAGGAAAGCACGCTGTTATGTTCACTTTAGTCTGGTAGTATTTTCCTCTCTGGGTAGTTTAGACTTGAGACACCAACAAAGGTAGGTCAGGAAGGATAATTAAGACGTGCATATGCAAATACTAATTACACACTCTGCAAATTTGCATGCGACCTTTGGTTAACATTTTAAAAAGCCATGTGGACTGATTTCACAAATACACATTTGTTAGGATATCAAGGTATACTGCGTTATGCTTAATTTTAAATAAGGCTTTAATTAAGCTCCTTGAAGGCCTACAATTTAGAAAGGGACTAGAATTTCTTGCCAACCAGGGCTTGTTTTCATGAGGGTTATTCCAGCTCATGGGAGGATAATTATAAATCATGGAGTCTCTACATTCCCAGTGTTCAGGGACTACCATGAGGTTTTTCAGCAACGCTTTAATTCATCACAACAGAAGTATTAATATTTCACTTTAATAAAAAATACATATTTTGAAATAGTCTTGAACGATCCAGCTTGAAAAATGAAAATGACCTTTAAATCTATATAGGGCAGTTCCTTTGGGCACTTTTAATGCAATAATTTATTAAGTTCCTATATTCATTGTGTGCACAAATATCATGTAAATATTACAGCTGTACTCCATGTCAAAACAAGTGTAATGCAGACATAGAATCATACAGAGAACTGACAAATGGGGAAAATGGCAGATCTAGTATTTTCTGTACAAAAAAAATGCCACTTTTTGATAATTTGTAAAAATGCATAACTTTTGGCATTTCAGAGAAGAACACTGTATAAAAATAAATATTCTATGTACAGTAACACACACAGGTCAGTCCAGGGTTAGAATCATCACTGCAAAAGAAAACATAAACAAGTGTTAGTGACAGCTCACAGGGGGAAGGACCACGCCATGGGGGGAAGGGCACTTAGGGAAGCTGGCTCTGGGTTCTCCAGGAGGAAAAGCTATGGTGATGGATCTCAGCAGCAACCCTTTCCACCTCTCCAGGTGGCAAAGTGAGGGTGGGAGATTCATCCCAGGCTCACTCTGCCTCCACCCTCTTCCTACCACTGTGGCTTGAGCGCTCACAGCAGGCACTGAAGGAGGGCCAGACCCCAGGGAGTGTGGGGGGGCATTTGAGGGAATCCAGGTGGAAATCTCATCTTTGTGCTAGGATTAGAGCACTTTGGAGCCACGCAGCTCAAAGGCCACAGATAGAGTTCTCTCCTTTGTAGCCCACAGAGCTGAACTGTGATATACAAATAAGGAGTTTTGGTTGCCACTTTTCAGGGATACAGTCCTGGAAATCCCATCCATGCATCCACACGTCTTCTGCTCTTAGCCAGATTTGTGGAAAAACATTAGCAGGACCCATGGCACTGCCAACTCAGCACAGCAACGTTTCCAAGATTACTTTACCTTATTCCAGCAGCCTTGAACCGGAAGGCCATCTTCTCCCTGCGAAAAAGATGGATGAAATAGCAGTTTAGGACACAGAAAGTAGTACAGAGATGGAGAAAGGAAGGCATGGGTTAACTATTACTGCAACAAACAGTTTGAACCAGGGCTGGAGGAATAGTCTGAGAGACATTCCTCATCCTTCGGATGACCCAGACTTCCGGCTGGCAGAACCAGCGCAGCCTGAAGCAGGGGCTGGGGTGAAGAGGGGAAATGCCTGCAGGCTGTGCAAGGGACTAATGTACCCGAGAACCACTCTCCTCTAAGAAAGGAGCCCATCCACGCTTCCTTGAAGGAAGAAGAGAAGGAACACAGGAGGTCCAGCTCAGCCAGAAAAACACTGCCGGGGCTGGCAGTGGAAAGTGCGAGGTGGCTGCTCTGCGTCCTCAGGCTTTGCTCTGTAACATTGAGCTTAAAAGCAAACCCCAGGGTCAGCACTAACCTCAGACCCTGAGGAGGGTCTGGAAAAAACCTCCAGTTCCTTTCTGCCCTGTCTGTTAAAGGGTTTGCTTTCTCATGTGAGACACTGCCCAGCTATCCCCTCTTGCCACTGGGGAGATCCCACTCCAGGGAAATTAGGAAGGCAAGCAGCTGGGCAGCCCTTCTGCTGGTTCAGGATGTCTCAGCTGCCTCCCTGAAAAGGGGCTTTGGCTTCAATAACATCAGTGGGACTTCTGTGAAAATCCCCCGGCACTTCTGCAACCGTGATGTCTTGGGCTCCGTGGTTGGGAAATGCTTTTGTAAATGACTGCCACTCATTTCAAGCCTGTGCAGCCCTCCTTGATGGGCGGGATGTGACACCAGTGCTAAGGTGCTCTGGAACAGGAGATGAAATCAGATGTAAGGAGATACATCTCTGACATGAGAAGTCAAATACTTGTGCTGCGTGCACGTGGCAGATTCGTGGTCTATCGCTATTCCCCAGGAAACCCCAAAAAAATACAAACAGAAAAGCAAATGCACAGTAGCATATTGAGAAATGAACTGTTTACTGGAGATGCACTTCCAGGGGGCTGATGAACTGAATATTGCCGTGATGTTACAACAATATTGCTTTTCAAATGCATTTTTTGGACTTCGGTCTCCTTGTGCTGTTTCCTCCCCTTCCCCCAGCTATGTGGAAATATGGAATTTTGAGTTAATTACTGGGTAAATTGTGGCATTCCCATTGGTACACTGGTGGTGACAGGAATGACTGGTGTAGTGCATGGCAGGAGGGAGGAGATGGATAGTTAGGTGTATGAAGGAATGGGAGGCCAGGGAATCACAGCTTAGGGATCAAAGGAAGACCAGGGTCACAAGGAAGTGTTTGTTGCGGGCGAATGTGCCGAGAACGGAAACATGACATGCTTATTAGTACCAAGGATCTCCTTCCACATATCTCAGATGTGCAAAGAGTTAGTTCACAGCCTCCATAAGCTACACACATGGATGTGTCAGCTGGATGCTAAGCTTTTAACCTAGTTGGATCAAAAAACATGCTTATTCACGTTCCCAAGCTAGCTTGCATGCCAGAACACTATGTATAAAAAATAACAGCGTCCCGATTCCATCAGATTTTCTGGCAAGTTTCCCTTAATGAAAATAGGTATGAAAAGAAGTGTGAGTTCTAATACAGCCATGTGGGGTGAATCCTCACTGGGAGCAGTGACAAAACCAGAAAGGACATCTGCAAGGGCACTGGTGGAATCTTTGCACCTGTGAAATTAGGTGTCTTACTCAGCCAGAAGTTATTCCATAAAAGCCTGGCTACAATCGTTGGGAGACAAACTGCATGGCTCTGTGGTCTTCCTCCTTTGTGCACTGTTCTGGGCAGGTATGGTTTCACCTGTGGGACTGGAAGAAGTTTCTACTACCCAGAATTTACAGAGCAGCAACTGAGACTTTACCAGTGGTCACTGCCCCAAAGAGGCAACGGAAGCACCCAAAGGAGGGAACATTGGAAGGAAAATGATGTTGGCTCTTCACAAAGCTCAAATAACAAAGGCTTTCAACAGCAATTTCACGGCTTTTTTTCCCCTCAAGAATCTAGGAAAACCTTCCAAACTATATGTGGCTTTTTGCTTTGGGATGCATTTTCCCAGCTAGTTGAACTAACAATATCCCATCCCTTGTAGATGGCATCAAACATCCTTAAGCGAGTGTAAAGCTTGGAAGGACCGTGCTCAAGCAAACCTCATCATGCCAAACGGGGCTGGAAGGGCAGGAGAGTTTCTTTGTATTATGGAGATGTTGAGACTGTCCTACAGAGCAAAAACCTCACCTAAATGCTGCATCACCAGAAATCTCAAAGATGAAGAAATTGGTGACCTTTACTGAGATACTTAGAAATCAGTTGGGGTTAAGTGTTTCTGAATACTTTCGTCCTACAACAGTTGGGCTAGATCAGGCACTAATACAGTAATCATTTTAGCACTTGAGTAAGATGGATATTGGGAAACAGGCAATTCCAAATTCAAGTTTTTTGAGTGCTATGGGTACAATTTGGACTTTTGGGGAGAGTCATAAATAGGAATTACCCAGCAGGGAGGTTAACTGTCCTCGTTAATATGTTTCACATGGGCTTACTAATGGGATAACTATTATTTTCAGTCATCTTTATGTATGGGGTGACTGAGGTCATATGGAACAATGTCAGGCTGTGCTCAACACATGCAAGCACTTAAAAATTGAGTTAATGAAGGACACAAGCACTGCAGCTCCTTATGAGGAAGCCAAGCCAGTGCAGAGCTGGGTCTGCATACATTGGTTTACTAGAAGTTGTCAAAGTGAAGGCAAAGGAAGAACTGAAGCAGTTGTAAATAAAACCACATTCCGACTCTATTTTTCCTCATGCCATGAAGTACTGCTGACAGCAGCTGGGAATCAGAATGAAGGGAAGGGCCTGGTTCTGACAGCAGCAATGAGAGGAAGGGAGTATGGAGACAGGTAAGGAAGGGACCGCTGGGTGTTTCTAGGGCATGCAGCTGTTTGGGGGATCAGAAAATAGCACCAAGAGCCAAAAAGCAAACCAGCATGCAGGAAAGGGAAGGTACACCATACCAATGGGCATGGGGCATCCAGGCCGTCCAGCCCAGGTAACCCCGGCTCACCCTTCTCGCCTTTAAAACCTCGGAGACCCTGTTCATGAAATCAACCACTATCGTTATTTCAGTCAGTGCCAGCCAGCTCCGTGTCCCAGGAGGGGAGGCCGAGTCCCCGCTGGGACGGGCACAGGGCACTCAGCTGCACACCCAGCACAGACCCCTGTCTGCACAGTGAGCTGTGTCTGCATCAGCAGGAGCAGTTTCCTTCCTGGTTTTCTGTCATCTAGGAGCCAGGAGATGCTTCTCTGAGTTAAAGCTGAGAGGATGGGAATGGCTTTTCCTCCATTCCAAAATCACCCATTCCTCCAGTCCTCACTAGGAAATCCAGCAGCTGGACTTATAAAAGCATGATCCCCAAGTACTCCTGGAATTTGTGGCACTGCTAGCAGATTTTTGGCAGTGTTTGCTGCAGTGCATGGATTCAGATAAAAATGTACACATATTCCTGTATTTATTAATTTGCCTAGACTTATAGCCAATCTGTTTTGACAGAAACACATCCCACTGAGAATAACTGAGACTTGTTTTCTCTCTGGGTAGTGCAGCTCAAGTGCCCTGTGTGCTCTCAGGCCATCACATCAGCTGGCTGTTATTCCAAGGCAAGGAAACCAGCATTCCAGTTTTGCTGTCACGTAGATTTGATCCCATCGAGCATCTCCAGAGAAGAGCCGTAACCAGCAGCAAAGGAGACAGGGCTCTATCCGCAGAGAAAGCCCCGAGCTCCCAGCACATGGGACACCCATGTACCCAAACCTTTGTGAGGTCTGGAAGAGGAAGGAACATAACCATGGTCACTCAGCAGCCTGATCTCTCAGAGGATCAGTTGGTCCCACAGCTTTGCCACAGGCTGTGGTGGGAATCCAGCCAGGCCTAATCCGAATGTTGTACTTTTGCAAGACCATTATTTATGTTATGATTTCCTTCTGTCTTCCCCATCAACACATCTTAAAACAATACATTTGATGAAACAGGACATACCAACGGACAGGGTGCATCTAATCCAGGTGCTCCTTGGTCTCCCTTATCCCCTTTAGACCCTCTAGAGCCTTTCTTGCCCCTCTCCCCCTGTAAATAATAGTTTAGTCCAAGAAAAAAAGAATACACAAAAGCTTTAGGATCATCCATTTCAAACAAATGTCATCGATAGTTTAAAAAAGGATAAACATTTAGGAAACATTTTTAAATAAATCTCCCTCTGAGATGTTAACTGAAGATCAACGTATGGAGCTGCTGGGCTGTAACTGAGCTGCATAAACACTGTGGCTGTGGCTGCAGTCCCACACTGACAGACTGCGAGGGCTCGGCATCAAAGGGATCATCACACCACTTCTCGGGGCTTCCCATGCGCCAGAGAGGGGCACCTTGGAGAACTGGCTGACCCCAGCACACAGGATGGAAACCACCCCTCTGGCCAGCAGTGTGCCACCTTATCTCAGTCTCCAGCTGGCTGGGAAGGTCCCTCTGCCACTGGAGCTCTGGGATAGCACTGAGATGCTTTTATTTCCCTCCTCTGAATTCCCATTCTTCTGAACTTAAAGAAAGTCTCACTCAGAGAACTCTCAGCCAGGGACTGAAATAAGTACTCAGCCCTGAGTCTGCACAGTCTGGCTGTCCTTTGGGATGCTCTGACTAGTGCTCTCCCAAAAAACCTGTTAGACCAGGGAGTAGTCCTAGGCAGCACAGCCACAGGGCAGCGACTGGACCCTGACCCTTTACTGGCAGCACAAGGCAGGGCATCGTGTGGTATTTGCCAGTTACATCCACACCAAGTCCTTCTGTATAACAGGAAATTCTCAAAGCTGCGGAGCATGAAACAGGGGGAAGGGGCTGCTGCACAGGGAACTGAACTTGGGGTCCTCGTGGGGAGTGTTAAAGGAATTAAGGGATAAAATCAGACAGCACAGGCTGCTGCTTCTTCTTTTAAAAAAAAAAGTGTTAAACCCAAAGCTGGCAAGAGAAATGGATGGGAGAGGAGAGGCAATGAGAAGTCACCCAGAACCAAGCACTGGAATGGAGAGGATAATCCAGGAAAAATGCAGCATGGGTTGCTCTGGAGGAAGGAACCAGGAAGAAAGGTGGAAGAGGAGGAAGGGATAAAGGGGACAAAGGCGGACCTGTAGGAGCAAGGAAGATGCACAAACACACACAGACACACACACATCCCCCTCCCCCAACAGGCATTAAAATAACAGCAGGACAAGTTCAGGGTTTACACTTTTTCAGCTGGATGACAGAAAATGCTGCCTGTTCCCACTGCCATTAGTGCCACAACCCCAGGCACAGCTATGCTGATCTCCTGCTCCAAGCAGAGAGCAGCAGGAGCATTTCTGGGATTTAAGAAGCCTAGAGGAAAAGAGAGGATTTTGGCAAACTGAGACTTCAGCGTAAGGAGAAATCCCTGTACAAAGGCTCAGTGGCAGAAGGGATACTTTCTAGGATCCCCTAAGATATTGCACTTGCCCCTTTACACTCCTGAGTTCTCACACTCTTCCATTGTAAGCCATGGGCTATGGTGAGGCAGGGTGCATGCACGCTTCAAGGGGCCAGCAAAACTCCCCACTTGTGCTTTCCAACTCATTCTCTACAAGGAGTTGCAATTTCTCCCAGTTTTCACTTGCCTTTATGCCAGAGCTCAGGGAAATCCCATTAGCTAATGAAAGCTAATGAAAGCTAATGAAAGATCCTTCTTTTAACTAAGACACTCAGTTAAAAAACCAACTGAAAAAGTCTAGGAATTAGAAATTACATTTTTTAACAAGCCACACAAGGAAAACAAAAGTGAAGAGGAAGTTAAGAAGCAAAGCCAGAATTGCAATGATTAAAAAAGGGGAGAACTTTGGTGCTCCCATGAAACTTGAACCTTTCTCCCCTAGTTTAAGATGCCAGTTGGCTAGTGCTGTCCAAAACTGCCCTTTCTGTGCAGAGTAAGGTCAGAAATCCATTGCAGATAGAGGACAGAGATCACTCATTATACATCAAAAGCAAATCCATATAATGAAATCATCACACGGGCACATGCATTATAAAAAATTACATCTTCAGATAAATTTAGGTGATGCCAGAGTCTTATGAATAAAAGGTGTGACTATATACACTTGTACTCTATTGAACTGCTTGACATTTATACAATTGTAATATTACAGACTTGACTCCAGAAGTAAATTATATTTTTAAATATAAATTATATTCAACCATAGCTCCTAAATGTTTTTATCAAAAAGATTCCGATTCAGACCCTTAACAGGCAAGAAAACCTGATGAAAAAGAAGGAGCTTCTCAACAAGCACTTCTTAGCAATGTTTATCTTCCTATAACACAGGTGGTACGATGGGAGAGCTGCCATTCCTGTTACCAGGTCTGACCCAGCTCTTCACCATCACACCCATTCAGGACAATGCCTGAGGAGACTTCCTGTCTGATTCTTCAAGACAGGCAAATTTAATTTATCTTTTCAAAATTTCCATCTTCCAAATTCTCCGCAGGATTGTTTGCTAGAAGACAACCTTCTTTTTCATGCTTCAGGGACAATTTAAAAGTACTGAAATGAGATTTGCTGGCTGCACCTCAGCTAATTCTACCAGGAATCCCTACACACATCAGTAAGTAGATAAGCAGGATTTCCTAAAACACACCGTGTTGGCCTAACTCATGTTCAGTGTTTCAGTGAGAACAGAGGTGTGACCACAATGAACACATTAGAAAATCCCTCCTACAGCCTTCAGAGAGATGTAGCACGATGTCCCAGGTGACGGAACGAGCTACGGGTATCACCTTCCAAAATGCAGGTGTGTAAGGCTCCTCGGATGAAGGCCCGGCACACAAACACAAGCTGGCTGCTACAGGTGCTGGGCAGTTAACTGGGCTGTCACTGTGTACAGGTGTCAGCAATCAACTACAAGCAGTTTGCCTGGTAACTTACCCGGACTCCCTTGTCACCAGGTAGACCTTGTAAACCCTGAAACGCATCAACACAGAAAGAAATGTTTGAAAACAAGGAAGTTTCACCGTATTCCCACTAAAGAGTGGAATGTGTGCTCAGGAGTTTGGGGTTTTTTCCATTTGTACCAATAGCCCTATGTCAAAAATAAACAAAACTTTCCCACCAGACCATCCAGGTTGTAACACCACTTATTCTACCCCAAGGGCTCTTCAGATAAGAAACCAACTAGTTATGACAATGCAGCAAACTTCCTTTTTCACGCTAAACAACAAAGCAGCTCCATGACTGCATTAGACCAGAGCAGCAACACTGGCCCCATTTTGCACAAAGCAATCCCAGATAGTAGAATTAACCTCTCTGAAGGCAGCTTTTGTCCCTGCAATGACAAGACAGGGCTCTCCCAGACAGGTGGGAGGCAGGCACCCAGGCTGTGAAAGGCAAAGGGAGCTGCTCAAAAGCAGCAGTTTGGACTAAGAGACACATCCTGGGAGCCCCATGCAGCTTCTTTCGGTAGTTCAAGGACCAAGGTGAATTAACAGCTTCCCTTCAGCCTCCTCCACATCACTGAGTCTGCTCTGAAGCTACTCAGCTTTTTCTGTCACTCCCATAGTGAACAAAATCTTGTAACTTGAGTTACGCCTAACCCAGCTGCGACTGCAAACACTGTATTACAGCAGCATCTTCAGCTGTCAGCCACAGCAAGGAAACAGGCTCTGGAGATAAATCCCTAGGATTCCCATACTTACAGGAAGCCCTGCTGGCCCCATTGGTCCTGCAACTCCAGGATCTCCTTTACTGCCCTGAAATGGATACAAAAGAGTAGGAACCATTAACATTCCTATTCAGGACAAACAGGCAGCAGAGCACCATAGAAGAAAAAGCAAAGGATGCATTTCAAAGCACCTGAAAACCCCCAAGGATGAGATACTCAAACACCAAAGAGGCCCAGCTGAGGGTCTTGTATGCAGAAGGAGAGGGCAATTCCAGCTCTGGAAAAGCCTAGAGCTCCTCTGTCTTCAGAGAAGTTACAGAGCACCCATCAGTTCCGAAGAAAACTCACCCTTTCTCCTTTTGGTCCTGCTGGTCCCGAAACCCCAATTGGTCCTGGAGTACCCTGCAGTTGTAGGAAGGAAAACACATCAGGACACTTTCATTCCAGGGCCTCATTAAAGTCAGGAGACACTGCTGCTCCCTTAGGAAAAGCACAGCTTGGAAGGACAGTCTGGTGGTGGAAGGCACGTAGCACCACTGCAGCTTTCAGCGTTGGTGGAGATGGATTTGAAGTGGTTGGTACAGGCAATTTGAAGAACATGGGAACTGCTGTGTTAGATCACACCAGCGTCACTCTACAGAGCTTCATTTTTAATTCTGAAGCTCTCTTGACAATTGTTTCAGCGGGCATTTCTACCAGCTCCACAGACAGGAATTCTTTCTCTCTATACCAGACAAGGCTGAAAGCTGTAGCAGAATAAAGGCTATTTACACACATGATAAGCAATGTGCTTTTCCTTTTCTGATTTCTTCATTTGCTTTACCCCCTCCTGGAGTCAGTGTAGTTGAGTGAAATGGGAAGTGCTGGGTCAGTCGTTCATGCAAGCTGACAGAGCCCAAGCTGCAGCGCTGAATGCAGGTGTGTACAGGCAGAGATGTGAGCTAGGAGGGGTATCCTCCAGTCCCTCTGCCCTTCTTTGCCATTCCTATTACTCCACCAGGCCCCCAGTCATGCTAACAGGAAAACCCAGTGTTTTTCCTAACCCTTTGACACAAAGGCATCTCCCACCAGCACACCAAGTTTCCTTGCTGGTGCTCCTGAGATTTGCCTGGCCTTTGGGAAATTAATCAAAGTGACCTTTAATGTTGGCAACATGGTGGTTCAGTAAGAGTCCCTCTGGCTAAGAACAGGAGTCTGGCACCTCCAACTCAGACTCCTTGTACAGACTCCTTGAACTACATAGGTATGGGTCTACAATTCCTTCATGGAGCCTCAATAAAGGGATACTTTTGAGGCATTGTTACATGACTCCTAGGAAGAACCAAGGAGCAAGCTTCCCAAATGGGACAGTCTTTTCCTAAGAGCCTTAAAGCAAAGGGTCTTGCACTTTTTAATGCCAGTCTGCAATCCTTAGTCACTAAAGTAACCCCTCTGATGCAAGCAGGATGGCTCATGTGGATCAGGAGAGCTTTTCAGAGAAGTTAAGATCTGCAGAATACAAGTGGAGGAGTAGCTCATGCAGCACACAACTTCAGTGTGGTGAAGGAAGAGAGAAAAATCAGACTTTCCTTAGATTCATGCAATTGTGGAAATCTGAATTGCCTGCACTTATGCATCATTTAGTGCCATGGAATACATTGAAGTCTCCCCTACGCATCTATAAAATTGTATCTACAGTTTCCCCAAACAAGCGACTGTATAAGCTGCCACTCGGATTCTTTTCAGAAGTCAGAGCAGCTGAAATTATTCCCAGCTACACTGAGGAGGAGAAATTGCTTTTTGTTTTTAAATAGCCAAAAGGATTGTACATGGGTGATCTGTGATTTCCCAAGAGGGATTAAAAATATTTGGCTGTTATTTAACAGCTGTTATCCAAGAATAGCAGAGTGGTTTGCAGAACCAGGTTGGCATTACTTAGAATCATAGAATGGTTTAGGGTCAGCAAGGACCTTAAAGATCACCTCGTTCCAACCCTCTGCCACGGCCAGGGACATCTTCCACTACCCCAGGTTGCTCCAAGCCTTGCTCAACCTGGCCTTGAACACTTCCAGGGTAGGGGCAGCCACAGCTTCTCTGGGCAACCTCTGCCAGTGCCTCACAGTAAAGAACTTTTTCCTAATATCCAATCTAAACCTACTCAATCTTTAATCTTGAAGCCATTTCCCCTTGTCCTATGACTACAGTTCCTGATGATGAGTCCCTTTCCTGTCTCAAGGAGAGCGATAGTTTGGGGACCCCTCAGGATAAAGAGGACAGGAGAACAGAGCATCATGGAACCATGCAGAGGTTTCATTCGTCTCGTTACTGAGACAGAGCAGAACAAGTAGGCTGTGATCCCAGGATTCAGACTTGCAGCATCAAAGAAGATAAGTGTGTGACATCGTTACTCCTTTTAAGTTTAACCCCCTCCCAAGCCTGCTTTGGTAAAACTAAGATTATTCCTGGTGTAAACAAGACTCGGGTGGAAGACACAGAATGAGTCACGATACTGGGGAGGACGAACGTGGGGTAACAGAGAAATGGAACTCACCGGTGGTCCAGGCCTGCCGTCTAAACCTGAAGCACCCTGAACAGATGGGAGGGTTCACAAAAACAAGGCAGAGGAGAGGGGAGGACGGTGAGGGGAAAGGAGAGGGGAGGGGAGAGGTGAGTAAAGCAGTGACTTGAGACAAACATATTCTTGCAATTAACAAAAATTAAGATCTCACAGACAGATGATGGCACTTACAAACAAACCAACAAAAACATAGAAACACTGAATACATATAATGTTGACCTGCAACTTTCAGATCTTCTTTAAGAGTGCAAATTTCCTTCTCCCAGTGCCGCCAGGAAAACTCTTGGGGAAGCAGCTGTTCCATGACAAGTGGTCAAAAGGACAATGTGACAGTGGAGCTGGAATCTGCATTGCCTTTGTGGCAGGCTGGGCAACGCAGGTGAGACACAAGGCTCAGAGGCCGGTGGTCACCAAGGCATTTACAGGCAGTGCAGAGCCATCAGCTGTTCAAATTGCTACCAAGAAACGCAGGGCCTGTTGGTGCCCACTAGGTCAGCTGCAGGCTTGCTCCACTCCACATGCCATTGTTTGGGGGCTCATGAAACAGGTGGCTCATCTCCTTGTGTCACCAGTGCAGATTTACACCAGACTGAGATCGAGTGGCACTTTTCTGTCTGCTTGGCTCTTGCCCTGAATTTCCTCATCCACAAGACCTAACAGTGGTTCTGCCCAAGGCCCATCAAGCCCAGTGGCCTGCCTCTGACAGTGGTTGGGAGGGAAAGCTGTCATAGAATAGAGGTACCAAATACTGAGTTTTCCTCCATTTCTTTGAGCATTACAAACTCCTCACCCTGTCGGCCATGGAGAAGCCCAAGGCTACTGCAGACAATCAGGACTGGAATTCCAGTGTGATGTCAAGCCCCGAGTCAGAGAAAAAGGCAGCAGATCCAGCTTCAGGATTTTACAGTCTGAAATATTTCAGAATCTGCTTGGCACTGCATTTAGTTTGACCAGCTGAAGACAGACTGGAGCAGGCATGGAAAAGCTTATGAAGAAAGTTCAGTGGCTCTGAAAAAGGATAAAAGCTCCACAGTATCTGATCTACTAGCTGTGCCTCCTGGTTGGCCAGCTGATATTGCTGATCCAAACATGAAACATTTCTGAGCCAGTCTTCCCACCTCCACAGCTCAGGAAGAGTGATGGGAAAAGCCAAGGCACCTTTGGACCGCCATGGGGCTCGCTGCCGTAGGAGAAGCAGCTAGCACATTCCCTGTTACAAAGATGAGTTGTTGGGATAACTGCTAGGGCATCTTCTGCTCAGAGTGTCACAAGGACCTCCTTTCCCTGTCTGGATACCCTACAGGCCTGAGGGAATAACCATTTACACAGAAAACTTCCATTTGCATCTCTCAGGGGACTGGGTGCTGACTTCTCACTGGTTCACTGCGGCACAATCCCTTGCCTTTGAGCTTCCCAAAAGCACCCCTTTTTCCCCACCGGCTCTGCCTGGAGCCCCAGGGAATGCACTCATGCTGGGCTCATTTGGGCGCCTGGAGTTAGAGGGGATTCATCCAAGCTCTAGAAGGGAACTACTGTTCAGCACAGCTAAAGGAGGAAAACATTTTACAAACAAAGACACACACATTTCAGCCAAAGTCAGGGACAAGGAATCTGGGTGGTTGAACACAGGATGACAAAGCCACACAGTACATGAGATGCACTCTGCAGTGTTTGTTCCAGGCAGAACATTTGGGAAAGGGAGAAGGTCTACTGTGCCATCAATGCTTTTTATGATGAGAGAACTTGGGGGCTGGTGGAACAAGTGGGTGGGACTACGTTACCACCAACTCATCATCAGGTTTGTATCTAAAGCTCCTGCAACTTCTCTATAACACATTGTGCCCCAGTTCCTCTCGCTAAGCCAAGCAGTGCTCTAACACCAGGCTAATGGGACCAGTTCGCACACAGCAGGGACACGCTGGGTCAGGGGGAGCACTGATTCCATGGCAGAGGCGACAGGAATATTTCAGCTATTAGAGAAGCTGGCTGCATTATGAACCACCACGCTTTGTACACAGCTTAGCCGAGGAGACAAATGGCTGGGGGAAGGCGTTTCCCTCTCCACCTCTCCAACTTCTGTTTCTGGTCTTGCCCTGAAGTGCAGAGAACCCCCAGGAAAGCTACTCCGTGTTTTTCCCAGTCCTGCCAGAAGCAGGAGGAAATAAAGTGATCACTGATCTATTCAACAGATCTAGAAGTTGAAGGCTCAGTACCAAAACTGAGGCTTTGGGTTTAAAAAGCAAAGGCACAGTTATTTATAGACCATCTTTTTCTCTGACTTTACATACCAAATCCCCACGTGCGTCTCCTATTGAGGGATCTTTTTACAGCTGATATTAAGTTTGGCTCACAAAGTGCTGCTTGCTTCCTGGATACTTACGGGTAATCCCAGTGGCCCTCTGTCTCCTTTTTCACCCTGGGCACCCTTCTCTCCTTTCACTCCATCAATCCCTGCTTCCCCCTAAAGGAAGGATGGAGCAGAAAATAAACCCACCGTAACAGCACTTATATAACAAACATTCCTCCCTTCAGAGAGCGCCAGAGTAGCAGAGGGAATACAAGAGGCAGCAGAGTAATGCTTTGGCCCAATTCTCAGTCTAATTTGAAGAAAATCACTGTCAGTCAAATCACCCCTGTGCGAGCACCTGTTTTTACTCAGCGGCAATAAGAGGAGACTCAAGCCCTGTGGGTAAAGATGTTCAGAGGGGAACTGAGCTCACTCCGGTGCTGCTCTCCCTGCTGTTGTTTCTGTACATGTATTTATACATAAATATAGATAAACAGAAGTTATCTGATACGGTGGGTTTACATTTTAAGATGTGGATCCACTGAAAGTGAATGACAGGTGTCTACAAGCTTTGAAGAAAAATCATACAGAAATAATGTTTGGAACGACTTTTGTAAATGCTAAGGCATCAGTTTCAACATTTCAGAAAAAAACAATTTCATCATTCCTTTCCCAACTGTATTTTTAAAATTCTGTAGTATAAGTTATAAAGCAATATTAAACAAAACACTCCTTTTTCTTAAATTCAAAATGCAACCCAAAATGTTTTTCCCCTCATTCCTGTTCATAAGGCTTTTTAAAACATATCCATCCCTTTTAGCACCCAAACAATGCCAGTGGCCAAATACTAAGGATAATCAGGAGAATTAAGACACTTTGCACATTTTCCAATCTTTGCCCAGAATGTCACCAGAAAGATGCAGCTCTCCTTGAACACTTCCACTCAACTGTGTTTTTGTGGGAGCTGTTTTACAGCAGGCAAGCCAATGGTGCATGCTGAGCATTTAGATGGCGATTAGAAAGATTCTCACCATCAAGGACAGAGAAGTTCTTGAGAGCTTTACAGCAGAATGTACAGGGTAATTTTAAGACTAATTTTAAGCTAGAGCTCAGTTCCTTATGACTGTGTGGAAGACTATTCATCTCACTTCCTCCAGACAAGGATTTCAACTGTGTTCCCATGGGAAGAATTCCATGGACCAGTGAATTCCCACTTCTCTGGGTGAAAACTGGAAGGAATGACCATTTTTCTGGGTCCTAAAATAAAAGCTGCTAATCCATTTCCTTCAAGAAAATATCCAGAAGGATTTATCCTCTTACCAAGATGGAAGAAAAGTACCACCTGAACAGAGGAAGTTGTTACTACAGGGAATTCTAGCAGCTGGGACAACTTTAGTTACATTTCAGTATGTAATGTTTTGTACCCTTACCTTGGGTCCTGGGACGCCCTGAAGACCCTGTATTTGGGATGAGAGACAAGATATAAGTAATGTTTCAGGATGGGCTTTAAACTCCAGGTACCCCAGTTAAGCGTGCAGTACAAAGGTCCTGCTTTCTGGGGCACAAACACTCAGCCCAAAGGCCTCTTTATTTGTGTAATGGGCACTTCATGTACTGTTCTCATCTCTAACAAGGAGCCTCTTGCCAAGCACACCCTGGCAGGGGGCCATGTGTGCTATTAAGACAATTTCTGCAGCTGATCCCTTTAATCCCATCCATCCCATCTCACTACTGTCTTCCTTTCATCTCAGACTAACATAACCTTCTTTCTTTGCCGTCCCAGCCCACTGTAGCTCTGACCTGCCCTGGGGGTGGGTTTGGAAGCGATACTAAGCCTGTTCCCATTTCAACACTGCAGTGGTTCTGGCTGTCATCTCCACACAGAATCCTCCCCCAGCCACTGCCTGCTCTAATCCCATTCCCAGTGCCCTGTTCCTCAGGTGAATGGCTCAAACTTACTGGAGGTCCTGGAGGGCCTTGGGGTCCAGGGGGCCCAGATATCTAGAAAGCAATGCAAGAGAAGTCACCGTCAACGTGCTGCCCTCAGGGGCAACGTGGGACTGCTCAGAGGGGAGACAGGACACAGGGTGCAGCAGAGCTCCTCTACCAGGCTGGGAAAGCTGGACTCCCTCTAAGGACTGCCTTAGGAAGCAGCAGCAATCCAGGACAGAGTGGCTGGGAAGCAGCAGCAGGACTCTGGGGAGTGTTATGTTGCAGTTGCCAATATTTAAGAGGAGGGAAAGCAGTGAGGTTTTTTCCAAAGAAAGGTCCACTTCCACTACTCTACCACCGTTCCTACAAGGAGGAATAGGGTCAAAGAGTAAAAGATAGGAAAGAAGGTGTCTGGCTCCACACGTGACAGCCCGTGGGACTCCTTGCTGCAGAGCACCCCAAAGCTGGGAGCGAGCTTTGAGGGGAGAACAGGGAAATTCAAGAACACTAAAATCTATTGAAAAAAACCCACAAGAAAATACATGTGTATATATACTTTTGCAATTTATGCTTTCCAGGATCTTCTGTTCTTGCCTAGGCATTCCTTACTGGTTGGTGGCTGAGATAGATTGTTCTTGTGTCACAGAAAGGAGGGCATCAGGAGCCAGAGGTGACTGGCGATCCAGTCCCACAGCATGAGGCTTGCTGTCCTCAGTGCAGGGTGCCACCAGAGGGGGGGTGCTGTGCCTGCTTCCAGCAGCACTGCTGCCAAATCATCCCCCCTACTGCCGAGATCGAGAAGGAACACGGGAAAGGCGACCTACCGATTCTCCTGGACTTCCTTTGTCTCCACGCTCCCCAGGCTCACCCTTCTCTCCCTGCACACAACAGCAGACCCCGTCACCACCGGCTGCGCCCTGCAGTCTCCCTCCATTGAAGCTGCCTCTGAACCACCCATGTGCTGGCAGGCAGCAGCTCCCCCGGGAGAAGTGGGAACAGACCATGTGTCTCACATTCCCTGCCTGCTGCTGGAGGCCTGACGGACATTCTGTGACACCTAACAAAGGCGTAGGGCTCTGAGGCTCCCAGGATACCCAGCACTTTGGGAAACCAGCCCTTATGTGCTGCTCTATGCTATTTTCTCTTTACCAAGCAGGAAAGAGCAGCCTTTTCTTTTCCATTCTTACTGTCAATCCTGGAAGTCCAATGGGACCTGGCAATCCTGATGGTCCTGGTATCCCTTGGTCACCTCGTTCGCCTTTCTCTCCAGTGGGGCCATCTAGACCCTATAGACCAAGAAAGATTTGTGGAGTTTTTGCATGACTAAGTCAGGCAGACATATAAGATATCACCGCAAGAGCCAAGACTGGATCTGGTCATCCCAAGAGTACTCTGAAAACCCTGGACATCCACCAGGTATCCAGGGAAATGCAGGGTTTCACTAGTATTGAAAGTGGAGGTGCAAATGGCTGAACATCCTCCTGTCACTGTGGAGGTACCAGTCCCCAGAGTGGAGATGGGGTACTGCTTTCCTGCCTCCAAGTTCTGCTCAGGGTTATGCAGTTTGCTGGAGTCCATGCTAGGAATCGCTCCCCACAGCCAGCTGTTGAGACGGCAGGAATTTCATCCTGGGAATCTCAGAGAGAGGCAGGAAGTCGCTGCATAAACCCCCCTGGAGCAGTGCTGGGGACACAGAAGCTGTGACGGACTGAAGCTGGGAGGCTGGGCGCTCTGCCCCCGTTAGTGGCCGGTTGTGAGGGGTTACCCCATGCAGCTGCCCTCCCAGGAGGAGGTGTGCTGGTGCCTCAGTCTCCTGGCTCACGGCCAGGCCCGCTCGCTTCCAGCAGCGTTTCAGTGCCAGCAAGACACCAGGCAGCAAGCTGAGGAGGGGACATGGTGCCCAGAGAGCAGGGCAGGCACCTGGGGACAGCCACTCCGGCAAGAGGACAACACACGTGCCAGGAAGCCAGGATCTCCCGTATTGTGACACTTTACACAGCAGCAGCTGCCTTGCAGGGGCTCCGAGGTATCCAAGGAGTCCTGGGGCCTTGCCCCATAACTGGGGTAGCCACCAGTACTCGGAGAGGCTTTGATTTACTCACCGGTGAGCCCGCTTGTCCTGGCTCTCCCTTATCGCCCTTTTCTCCTCTGACTCCGACATGGCCTGGCTCTCCCTTTATTCCAGGAGGTCCATCCTTTCCTGGCACTCCGTGAGGGCCAGGGGGGCCCATTTCTCCAGGCTTGCCACGTGGTCCCTAAATGAAATTCGAACAACACAAAGTGAAACATTTACAGATAAGGGTAAGGCTACTCCTGGCTGGCCCAGAGCCTCTTGCACTGCTCATCCTTTCCCTCATGGCTATGCCCTTTGGAGACAGGACAAAGTAGCATTGCCATGACAAATGTTAGGACATTGATAAACCATCAATGCTCCTTTTTGTGAAGCAAAATACCTTTTCCTCCCCATGGGAAAAGCAACTGCACAATGTCAGTGACAGAGATGACTCCAGGTAAGACCTCTGAAGGGAAGAGCATCGTGCCTTACCTTTTCTCCGTCGTGGCCTGGAGGACCTGGCAAGCCAATTTCACCCTGAAACAAAGAATTGTTACTTTGGTAATTTAAGCTATGGAAAGCAGCTATTCTGACTCCTTCTGTGGGGCACTGTGATGAAGAAGGGCAGGCCTTGCAGAAATAGCCTGCACAGACTACTCACAGGGGAAAAAAAAAAAGCATGAAAAATCCAGGTTTTTTCCTGTAATCACAAAAAATAAAGCATGGAAACCCCTGGGTTTTTCTGTATTCACAGAATTTTTTTAAAAAAGCCAACAAACAAACAACATGGAAACCCCTGTTGAAACATTACATTATGTGACTGCCTGAGAATTTTCCCAGTCTTGTTGATCCTGGCTGCCAGCTCACAGCCCCAGTGCTGTAACACAGTCCCCAGCCAACACAATCCCGCAGTTTGGTTCCCACAAGCTGCTTCCTGAAGGGGAGGGCAAGCAGAAAGGATCCTTCATCTTTCAGATTAGGCATTATCATTGTGGGAAAAGAGATTTTCAGGATATTGTGTGTGAGGAGGAGTGGCAGAGGCCAGCAGGACAGTCTGATAGTGCTGGACAGGAAGCATAGGAGCACTGGGGAGAGCTGCAGCTGGGAATTCTGCCTGGGCCACTCCTGTGTTTCCCTGAGGTCTGCAAGTGCTAACTGAGACAATACCTTCTGTCCTGGTGGCCCTGGAGGTCCAGCCACTCCTGGACGTCCTGGGGGTCCCTAGATGAAGAAAAAAATTATTTTCATATTATCAACAGGGTTTGAATTTTTGTATTTTGAAACTAAACACCTCTCCTAGGTTTAAGGGGAAATCACAGAGGAATATTCCAAGGGATTCCTAAAATCCTGGTTTTTTGGGGAAGATGAGCAATGGAGAGGCCTGAGAGTTGCTCTTCCCTGCTCCTTCTGAGGACTCCCTGTTCTGAGCAGCATGTATGACCTCTTAAAGCAGAGAGATGAGAGTCCTGATTAGAATTCAAGTACCAAGATCAGAAGGCAAGATGAGCTCTTCTTTCAGCTGTCAGCTGCCCCAGCTTTAGCTCCCAATGGCAAAGGCCAAGTGTTCTAGCTGCACCTAAATTGTCAGGCCATCTGCTTAGGATGGACATATGGCTACTAGTGTAAAACCCCACAGCAAAGACAGGAACTCACCATCAAGGCCAAAGTTCGTATTTCCTAGGACAAAAAAAGTGAAACAAATAAAATTAAAATTAAAAAAAAACCCAGTCATTGGAGAACTAAGCTTTTTCCTGGAGTTGGTCTGTTCTCCACTAACGTAACACTGGCCCAAGTGTGTAAAGAGTCTACAAAACTAGTAGGAGAAAAACAAAAAAACCTCAAAACCCAAAAAACTCACTCCGAGTCCCACAGAGCCATTATTCTACAATTTTTCCTTTTTCCAGTGGAACCCAGGCCAACCATGAGCTGGGCACAGCCACTCGCTCGCTGCCCTTCATCCGCACGTGCTTGCGAGGAAGCTGTGGTGACTTTACTCAGCACCCACCCCACGTCCTGGGCCATTCCCAAGGGGGTTCAAGTGACCCCCGTGTCCACCACTGTCGATGCATCAGCCCAGCCAGGTGCACAGGAATTTACCAAAACACTGCCCACAGTGAGCTGTGGGATGAAGCAGACTGTGGCACAACCAAGTGCTTCCCTTTGCTGCTGCCACTGAGGAAGCAGATCTACATTGTTCCCAGCTCTCTGTATCCCCTGGGAAATAGTAAAGCATCCAGCAGTCACCTCACAGGACAGGAGGGCAGCTGCTCACCTGGAGAGCTTCACTGATGTTCCCATCATAGTCCATCATTTCATCCTTCCCAGGCTCTCCTTTGGGGCCCTGCAAAACACCAGGTCTTTAGCCAGGGGCTGGGATTGCCCTTCCCTCAGGGTGCTCAGAGCTGTGGTTCACTCTGAAAAAGGGGGCTCAGAGGGGCCCATTTCATGAGTGTCCGGTTTTTCATTTATTAAAGAAAGCCTCTGCAGTGCAGGAGATTTCACAGAATTATTATCCAGCCCAGCTCAGATCACTGTGTCATGGCCATCGAAGCTGGCAGTCTGAGAAGAGGTGAGGTTGAGGCCAGAACCCAGGATTGGATTGCTTGACCAATTGTTGGACGTGAGCATGCATCCACCTCCTTGTTGCTCTTTTCTTGTAGGTGAAGGGCCTGAGTCCAGACTGGGATGTCCAAACCCACCTCCTCCTATGAATGAGCCACCCTGAGATGACCTGGGAGAATTTTTTTCCTCTAATGTACAGGTGAGGGTATGGAGTGGAGAAAGAGCCTGTCTCAAACTTAGCCACTGCCCAGCCATGAGTACTTTTAGTGACAGCAAGACCCAGTCTGGACAGGCAGTGTGGTCCCACTATCCTCAGACACCTCTGAAGGGCCAAAACTCTTTCTTAGTGAAGGAACACCTACCCTTGGGCCCATGGGTCCCTGGTCTCCCGGTGAACCACGTTCCCCCTGAAACAGGAAGATCACAGTTTTAGCAAAGCCTGTGCCTTCACTTTCTTGAAGTGAAGACTTCAAGACACACTCCAGGAATCATCCTCTGCTGGTTCTCTGAAACAGTCTGGGCTAGACAGCTTGATTTACAGTTCTCCTTTTCAGCTAAGTTTTGTACACATAGGAACAAATCTGCAGCTGAACCTCAGAACCTGGAGCTGGGCTGTGCAGAAGCAGCGCGTACCTTTTCTCCCTGTGATCCTGCAGCACCAGGCTGACCAACGTCACCAGATTCTCCCTGACAGGAAGAGAAAGGGAAAGGGATGGGTTTCTATTGTGTTGAGAGGGTGCAACTTCACTGCTGCCTTCGCATTTCCAGGAGGAAGAACTGCAGAACTGCACCAGCCAAGCACCCCTCCTGTGCCCCCTTCTCCTCAGGTAGCCCAAATCTCCTGCCATGACTGCCCACCAGGCACCCTTCTGCTCCCCCCAGTGCAGAGGGAGTGTTCAGATTGGTTTCTCACAGAGCCTAGAAGGGAGTTACTTGAGCACAAGAAGGATATTTTCCGTCCAAAAACAGTTCACAAATTCTCTCGCCTGCAGCATATAGAATAATAGCACCTGATATCCCTTCAGCAGGTAATCAGAGGTGGGCACAGATGAATACAACCTTTGCTCCTTCCTACACACCTTGTGCTGGGCACAGTCCCTCAAAATACACAATTCCATGAAGGAAAAATCACTCACCTTTGGTCCAGGGGGTCCGGGAAGACCTGGAGGGCCAGGTTCTCCTTTAGCTCCCACCAAGGCATTCTCAGCAATTCCCTTCTCTCCCTGTTTGCAAAGAAGAACAAGACACGTGTCTCAGTCCAGACTCTGCATCTCTGTAATTTCACTTGCCAAAACACTGGCTGACAGAGACATGGCCAAGACAAGGTCCATCAGCTGGACTGAGAGCCCAGAGAGGCACTGCTCCAGAGGCAGCAGCCAGCCAGGAGCCAGGACAGTAGGTCCTGCCTGAGGGTACCTGTGGAGCCCTGCCACCAGCCACAGCCACGCTCATCCCTTCAGCTGCAGCACGGCACTTTCTCCCCAGCTCAACTCCCTGGCCCAAAGGCTGCCTGTGCACAGGCCTCATCCCCCAGCCTCTCTTTGAACACTGTGTTCTTCTGTTGTTGAAACTGAGCTGATTAAACCACCTGATGACGGCTTCTTTTGGAATGTCTCCTTCTGGAGCTGTAGTCATCAGCCACTCAGGCCTGCACACCATGTCCTTTGCACAGAGCAGATAATAAGGCAGTAACAGGAAAGCTTTGCCACTGAATGGCCGCTAGCATTCACCACACTGTCCCTTTTCCCAATAAAAAAGCACCCTGTGCAAGTGTGATTTGAAAGGCATGATTTCTATCCGAAGATCTCAGAGCACAGGGAAAAAGCCAGTTTCAGGACTTAGCTTTATCTGATCTGCCCTGGTCTCTCCGAGAACAAAGGTGCTCCTCCAACACAGAGCACAGCAGTGCAGCTCCCCAAAAGCCCATCTCCTCATCACCCATGGATCTTGGTGCAGGAGGGAGGCTGAAATGCCCTGTTACATCTGACGTCATGCTTTTAAAGGGGAACTACTGGAACGCGATTCCGTGGTCCTGCTCCCAGGACCACAACTTCCCTCTCACTGCCTGAGGGCATGCAATTCCTACAGAAAGGCATCTCTTGTGTGCCTCCCTCACACTCCTGTCTGGGGATGACATTCAGCTGAGCAGTGCAGAACATGCTGCCACAGTCAGCTAAGAATGTGGGAGCTGTGCACAGGAGGGAGGGAGGAAAAGGGGTGAGAGTGGCCCCACCTAAAAAAAAAAAAAGAAGGAAATTCAGGAAAGAGCCACAAACCTTTGGGCCAGGGAGTCCAGGAAGCCCAGGGTCACCAGCCCGTCCCTTCTCACCCTGTTGGCAAAACAGACATGGTCAGGGCTGACTCTGCAGGCTCTGCATCCTGGAGAAGCAGCAAAAGGGTGAGCTGCTCCTGGTTTCACACTCTCTTTCCCTTCCTAGGGATTTTATTTTGGGCACAGACATCCTTGAGCAGTACCAGCTCAAGACATTACATGGTTTTGCCCATCCTTTTTGTCTATCTCTGCATGTCATTGCCATTTCTCTCCAAAGGAAGGTGAGTGGGAAAAGGATCCAGGGTCCTCCCTGTGCATCTTCCTTATCCCTCTGGTCTGCTAAACACTCTTCCCTGTAACTTCTTCTGCACAGGCATTCCCTGATCCATGTGCCCACAGAAGCTGTTGCCCAGGGTCAATTTTAGTTGGAGTGCAGGACTTCCTCCATGCCCTGCTCCTCTTCCCTAGCTCCAAATCCCAGACTCATCACGCTCTCAAAAAAACCCAAGCAGTGCAGCATCTCAGCCGGCAGCCAAGCTCTGTGACACGCACTGGTCATGTAAGCAGTGAAGACAGGAGTGGCAAAAATGGCAAAGACAGCAGCTGATGGTGTAAGATGATGCCTGGAGAGCTGCAGGCTGAGCTGTGTGAGGCACCATGGAGGATGGAGGACGCCACGGGCAGTGAGCAATGGAGAGCATCCAGCATTCCCTTGGTGAAGTGGCTTTGCTCAGTTCACTGTGACACCTGGGCCATATTTTGAATATTGGAGCTGAGTTACTGGTCTTTATGTTGAAGTCAAGTTCTCTTCAGACCATTCCATCCAGCTGCTAAACCCATGGTTTCGAGGTACAGCGTCCAGTTTGGGAGTCTGCATTTGGCCAGGACAGACAGAGATATTGGAGGTTTCTGTTACCCTGAAGAGATGTTTCAAATGCATCACCAGGAGAAGGTGTGTGCTTAATCACTATCTCCACAGCTCCAAGACTCAGAAACTTGTACAGATTATAGAGAACAATTCAAACCCTCTTTCCCCCCACAGGTGCCCAGCTCTCTTCTGGAGCCATGCTGCTGGTCTGCAGAGGCTGGTGCTGCTCATCAGAGCTCGAGGGCACACATCTGACATGCAGGGGACTTGCATCAATGCTCCAGGAACAGGCATGCACTGGTGGCTCCTTGGAAAATAATTTACTAGCAGCAATCTTTCTGTCAGGCAATTCTAGAGTGCAGTGACCCCTTTCTCCAAGGTAATTTGGCTTCCAGCCACCTGTAAGCTGCATTCCCCCCCAGCTTTCTTTCCCTGCCAGAGCATGCAAATTGCTAAATTAATGCTTCTCTCCCTGGAAAGAGGGAAAACATTTTCAGGATCTCCTACCCAAGGAAAAGGTTTGGCATTGGGGATTTTGTAAAGATATAATTCCTAATCCTGTCCCAGGCCTCTGTGAATCCCTGATTCTGCCTTGGTACCCCACTTTTCATGCAAGGACTGTTTTGAATACACATGTCCATAAGGGCTACTGAAAGCATCCTGTGCTGCCAGAACTAGGGTGCAAAGCAGTGGATCTCTTGAGGAAGGAGGTCAGATTACTGAATCCCTGTTTAGGGTGTTATTTCTGGATGAGGCACTGAGATGCAGCACTGTCCTTAATCGTTCCCGGGACAAGACTACATCCCAGGCATCTCATGCTGCCCTGCCTGCCACCAGCCCCCACCTCCTGCAAGCGGGAACACGCAAACACACTTCACCAAGGGGGCAAGAGCCAGCAAAGGACACATAATCCCCCGCAAGCACGGTAATGCAACACACGGCAGGCTCCCGGCAGCTCCCGCTCGCAGGAACACAGCACAGCGCTGCCAGGACACCCAGCCCAAACACGCAATGTCCTACCCGCTGCCCCCTCTTCCCTGGCAAACCTGGGGGGCCCATCCTCCCTGGGACTCCAGGATCTCCCTTCGTGGGGAAGAAAAGAGACAGAGAACGTGTCTGTTATACGGCTGTCACACGCTGTAACATAACCCAGCGAGCCTCAAACGAGAGGAGCCAGCTGCTCCGAAACCAAGCCGGCTGCTCGGGGATGGAGAGGGATGGGGCACTTGTGCACTGCCTCGGGAACCCAAACCAGGTCACGCTGCACTGCGACAGGGACACGGGGCAGGGCAGTTCATAGAGTGCCTCTGCAGGGACATGGGAAGGCTTCTGGGGGTGCAGAACTACTGGGAGGCAGGAGGGGGACAAGGGAAGGGGCAGAGGGAACCTGCTTCCTAAGCAAAGTGTGCCGTGCGTTATCTTGTGGAGTAGGGAGGAAAGGAGGAAGGCAGCTGGAAGGTATTCCCATGGACACAGACGTGAGCAGGAGGATGGAAATATTTGCAGTTCGGTCCCTCCCTCACTTGGTATCACTGTATCCTACTGCCATTTTGCTTAGGGTGCCAGGTGCCACTAGGGCCTGGATTCAGGTGCTGGGAAATACACAGACATTCCTCGGCTCCCTAGGGAGGGGAAAAATACACAAACCAACCAGAAGTGCAGGCTCAGAGCAAAACCTTCTGAGAGTACCTTTTCTCCTGGAGTCCCAGGTTCGCCCTGGTGAGAAAGAGACAGGAAAATAAAGTGAAAAACCAGGAGGAGAGAGTACAAATCCTCCTAGAGCTATCAGAGTAAGGAAAAGAACATTCATCTGTGGGGGCCTTGAGCTGGTAAGTAATGGCACGACAGTGCTTCGGTTGCGTATTTTTGTGCCTGGAACTTCTTTTATCTTCGTTAGCCAGCTCCCAGGCTGCTGTAAGAAACCAGCAAACCTCAGACTCATGGCTTCCATAGAACGGAGTAACCACCTTGCAGTACTTCAAGATGTTTACCAAAGGAGCAGAGCAAGACAAGACTCATGTGCTGGCACAAAGGAATTTGCCGCTCCTTGCTCTGTTTTCACGGGAGAAGAGCAAGGCTGCGGGTGCAGCTGGGGGAGGCTGTGATGACACGAGCTCACCAGACTCGCTGCTGGGTAGCCGGGCTGAGGCTAGAGGCAGGTCCAGCACCTGGCACGGCGCTGATATCCCAAAGCCACGGCAGTTCTGATATCCCCCTTTAGTGGGAGCTGTCCGACCATTTTCCAGCGCCTCGCACTCTCCCGGCTCCAGCCCGTGCCCAACTCAAGGCATCGCAGGGTAAAACTGACCTTCATCCCCGCGGCGGCCATCCCAGGAGCGCCCTGGCAGAGAGAGGAAAGACAGGAACACCTTGTTTGAAATTAATCGGACATTCATTTTTAAAAAAACAAAACAATATCAGTCAGGCGAAACTAAAAATGCAAAAATCCGCATCTTTTCCTTTCCACGACTCAGAAGTAATGCTGTAACACCCCAGAGCACACGTCCTCATTCCCAGAACAGTCATTCACCTATGGCAGCGGCTCTGGGTTCCAGAAAGCTCTTCCAAAGGCAGGCACCATGAGCACAACCCAGTCAAGACAAACGGATTTCCACCCCTACCCCTCCCAGTTTTAGTTCTGCAAGGGAAGCAAAGGCCAACAGGCAGAATAGGGTCGAATAACTGAGGAATGCAAAGATGGACCAAACTCCCCCACTTCAAGGCTTGAGCCCAGATACCTCAGCTCAAGCATCCCGAGAAAGGCCAGCTCATACCCCAGAGCCTTGGCCTTGCTATTCCCCCTCAGTCTCTTTTTATCACAGAAGACAAACCCTACAGTAAAATGTTTTCAGGAGAGCTCTGAAGCCAGACACCTTAGGGGAAAAAACAGACTTCCAAGCACTGCAATTCAGGTGTCATTTGGCAGTGCAGAGCCCTGCCATCTGAGACAGGTGCCTCGGAGCCTCAGGAGGCAGCTGCTCCCACAGAAACTGTCCCATTGCCCTCGACAGCTCTGATGCAAAAAGCGGATTGTCCCCATCAACCGTCCGCTCTGAAATCTCTGTATACCCTGTGTTAGTATTAGTTAGGTCCTGGTTAGAAAAGGTCCAGTTAAAAAGGCAAATATGAGGGATTACTAAGGAGAGGGGAGGGAGTGAAGTGGTGTTAGAAGCTGGGAAATGTGAGGGGTTGGGATGTAGGACATGAGGCAGTGAGGAGGACTGAGAGCCAAGTTCAAAGTGAAAAGAGCTTGGAAAAGTTCAAACAAAGAGGAGTGGGGAGCCAGAGAGCAGCAGGATCATACCTCTCAGCTTTCTGAAACAGAAATCGGGGACAAAAGCTAAAAAACACAAGGACAGAAGATGGAGATCAGGGATTCTATGCAATAAATGGGGGGAAAAGCATTCCAGATTGTCTCAGAGTCAGTAGGTTTTAGTGAATATGGGCTAGAGTCATGAAAGGGATAACGTGCAGTAAGTGGCTTTGGTTAGGCCTTTGCAGAGCCTTGGGATATGTGTTCCTCGTTTTTCAGCCTTCAAACAGCAGTGAACGCAGATCATGTTATTTTCTAGTATTTACCCTTAAACTGCAATCCACAGGCATGCAGGGTTGCTCACACACTGACCCTGACTCATCGCTGCATTAGTCCAGGTTCACACTTGGGCAGCCCTGCTCATCCCAGCTGGGCTAACACACATCTGCAGCCGTCACCTGGGAACCCAATTTACAAAACGCCAATTCCCTGCAAACATCAGCGACTGGCTGCTCTCGCTGGCGTAAAGCAATAAGATCCTGCTGATGCAAGTCAGCATCAGACTGGGCATGCCATTTGCTCTGTAAAACACTTCTTCCCCCACCATCGCCTTCATAAATTAGGCCCTGTATTTTGCAATTTAGAAGCATAAATAATTCAGCTGAGGACAGTCACTGACTAACAGACACACACACAAATGCCTGTGCATCAGGGGCAGTCGAGTGCTACGGGTGAGATCAGGCAGACAAGCGTCACTCCTCTGGTTACAAGGTACCTTAGAGCCATGTCTTCCTGGCAGCCCTGGCATGCCTCTCTCGCCCTGGAAGCAGAGCAAGACACACAGAGAAAGACAGCAAAAGACAGGAGATGAGTCCTCCCGGGGCTCCGTGAGGAGTGCCCAGGGCACAGGTGATGAGAAACTCTCCTGAGCGAGGTGAGGCACCGTTTTCCCCACCCGACTGTCACCAAGCTGACTGCCCTGGCGGGGGCATTTCCCATCGGTGGCTCCTCTCAAGCCTTACAGCCGGACTGGTCCCACCGGAGTGCCACAGCCTCCGTACCCTGCTACCACATGCCCTGGCACAGCGTGCTGCAGGGCACAGGGAGGCACTCCGTCTGCAGTGACTCTAGGATGAACAAACCTATTTGGAGAGACACAGAATCCAAGGGTTGCCTTGTGCTGTTAGCCTGAATTTTGTCTGCTGATAACTGGAAAATAAAACATCTTCAGGAAATCTGCATACTGCTGTTATTTTGTTCTGGGTGTTTAGTCCTTGCTTGGAAGGGCTATTTAGCAGGGATAGATGTATATGCTCTTTTTCAAAAAGAACTTTCTGTAATTACAGCATCCCGTGAACTATATTTTGTAAAACACCTTATAATATCACAATACACATGACCTAGTGTGGGCACCTCCTACCCTACGCAGCCTACTTAACTACCCTATTTTCAGCAGTAAGAAAAGTAAAGCAGTAATTAGGAATACTTTGTACTGGAGACCGTGGATAGCTCTCCTTTCCAACTATGCTCCCTGGGGTTTTTTTAAGGGAGACTAAGCAGGGAAGACCGATGCGTTCTGCTGGGAGACACTCACCCTGCTTGCCGAGACCATCCCCAAGGCGCAGCCCAGCCTGTGACAGTAATTCCCCTTCCCAGAGACTCTCCTGGGAGAAGTGCCCGCCTGAAGAGCAGTTTAATTCTTTCGCCCCGCAAAAGCAGAGCCCCCCTCGGTGAGAGGGAGCTCAGTAACCCCCAGAGGAGCAGCCCCCCTCGGCTGTGTTCGCTGACGGCGCTGGCACAGGCACCGGCAGGATCACACAGGCACTGAGCTAATTAGAGAGGGCAGCAACGAACGTGACACTGCGCCACTGAAGCGCAGGAAGAAACCCAGCGCCAGAGAAAAAGCAGGAAAAACAACTCTCCAGAACATCTTTAAACCCTTAAGTGTTTGAAAGCCATTGTAGCACAGCGAGCACCCGCTGGGCTGCTCCCTTTGTGATGCCCTGGTGCCCTGGGAGGTGCACAGGGGGCCGCAGCCAGGCAGCAGCAGGCGCCCACCAAAAGCGGCACTGGACGGCGCAGCCAAGGCAGGAGCTGGGGAGCACCACCCGAGGTGTGTACTAAAGGCAAAACACGCAGCACAACGCCCCAGGGAGCTCCAGGAAGGCAACCAGTGGCATCTCCCAGCTCTCCTGAGCTTCGTGCTGGTTTAGGAAACATCTCCCCCGTATCTCTGGAAGAGCTAGGCTAAACCTCCGCCCTCCACACAGAAACTCCACACTCTCCTCCCCCTCTAGCTGGTGTGTGCAGCTTTATCCCCACTGGGTGCCAGCGGTGCCTCACGCTGACCAGCTCATTAGCTGCCAATTAAAGCACACACCCTTCCTTTTTGCTCTTTGCTGTGAGAGGCGAATTAGCAGGGGTTTATTGAGAAATCCTGTGGGCACTTTCTTTATGGCTCCTTCCTCGGAGCATGAGGAAAAAGCCTTATCCTGTGGATGTTTCAGGAAAAAAAAGTAAGAAAACATCAGTGAAGCTGAATGTGACAGGCTGGGAGCACTGAGTCAAATGCTCATTCAAGTGGCCCAGGTGATCACAATCACTGCCTAATGGCCTTCGTGAGACACAGATTTAGGTCCTTACATGATCAAAGTACAAATGGTGGCCACAGAAGAAAACAGCTGAGAGACAACCTAGGTTGTGCTGCACCTGCCGCTGCGTGGGGAGAGGTGGTTAAATGAACAAGAGGTCTGTGTGATACTAGCAAACCTCTTCAGGCCAGAGATATTCTTCACTGCCAGCCAATGCAGTGATATTCCATGCAAAATTGGCCACTCAGATAAACTATGAATCACTGTGTTTGTCCAGGGCTCCTCAAGGCAAAGAAAAAGTAAAGTCTAGTCCAGGTAATTGGATTAGAAGTTGGAAGATTTAAAAGTCTTCCAGAGTCCAAATCAACCCTTCTAGGTGGGAGGACAACAGAAAGAATTTCCACTTTCCAAAGACAACAAATGCACGAGCTGTTGGATGCTCAGGAGCTGCTACTTGGTGAGGTCTGGCTGATTTAAGAATATGTCTGCACTTCCCTTTCAACTCCTCTGAGCAAAAATAAAGGAAGTCGAGAGAAAAGTGACCTTGACAATCACAAATGAAAGCCTGTGTGTGAAAGAAGCTGCTGCTTTGGGACTGAGGAGGTGCCCCTTTGGAGCTGCAATTTAGTATCACAAAAAGTGTGGTGGGTTTCATCTCCGCTCTTCCTGAAGTGGGATGAGTAAGGGATAAATAAAGGGCCAAGTAGCCAAACTGTGTCTCCAGGGTGGCCCCGAGTCAGGGAAGGCTCTCAGCCTCTGGATGACCCTGAGGCACCACTGCAATACCTGGAGACTTCCCTTCTGCCAGAGCCCCAGTGAAGGGCTGGTTAGTTCTCGTACGTGGGCAAAGCAGGTGTTCCAACGCTAGCAGTGAAACATGGGAGTTTAAGCAGGGACAAAACACACACACTTCTCCTTTCAAGCCTTTTCTCCCTTCCAGGCCACACTCTGACTTCAGTCCTTCAGTTCAGCCTAACAGGAGACCTGCTGTCGAGAGAGCAGCAAACTCCAAGCCCTCAAAACACACCAGTTCTGGGTGCAATTCCACCTCCATTCCCACTGGCACAAACAGGAGCAGTACCTTTGTGCTTGGTGGAATTACACTGATGGGGAGGTGGACCCAGGGAACCTTTGGACTCTACATGCACTGCAGTATTTCTGAGGAGGTATTGTTTTCTTGTAGGAAGACAATCACTGCTGCTCTATTCAACTATGAACCCAGAGCCTGCATTCCCAAAGAACACTTCTTCAAACTCCAAGTAATGCATCCCTGGTAAGCTCTGAAGGGGCCTTTTCTCTCTTCAAACAGTAATCCACCCAGATGGAAAAGATATAGGAAGTGTATGTGCTGCAGAATAAATGAGCTGCATGCCACACACTAAATACTTGAAATGTACGTGTCACTGTTAATGCCTTTCCAAATATTACAGGACCAGTCTTTCCTCACGATGTTTAAGATGTATGGCATGACAGACACAGTGTGCTCTGACTGCCATGAACACTTGCCAGTGTTGTAATGTTTCAAGCACAGTCTACATTGAGTAATATACTTTAAATATATGGGTACAGTAAATTTCAGCCAAATAGATAACATCTGGGCAGAGACCATATAAGCCTGTAAAAGTGTCCAGAAACAGACAGAAAAGCTGGTGCCAAACCTCAGCCTGAATCGCAGAGTTTGAGTGGATTTGATGCGTCAGCTAACCAGATTTTATGAGGAAACCCCAACCTAGCCCATCAAATAGAGAGATGTAACAAATCACCAGCAAGCTTCATAGTCAGAGAAATGCCTTTGGTAAGAATCGAATTCCACAGAGCGGATAAAGGCTGCGTTCACTGCCTGAGCTCGGAGTGCCTGTCTGTGGTTAATCAGAGCACAGATGTGTACGCCATCAAATACCCCACAGAGCTGCCGTGGACCCAACTTCCCCTTCCAATCCATCAGCCCAAGGAGCAGTGTCTCCCAGGTCATCTACTGTGCATTAGAAAAACGTATTTGTCATGCCTACCTTTATGCCAGCATCCCCTTTTTCACCCTGCCCAGCAAAGGAGAGAGAAAGGGGGGAAACAGAGGGACAGTGAACATAAAGGGAAACCGAGCAAGCGGTTCAATCGTAACAGCGAGGGACAAAGAGAAAGTAGCTAAAAGAGGGGTGTGATAAATCCATCCCCAGCACTCTGGTTCTCCTCACAGCAGCATGGTACCAGTCAAGCCCTGGTACCTGCACTCCCAGGGAGTGCAAAGGCAGTGTAGGTCCTTGGAGAGGATGCTGGAGGTTGCCCACACTAACGCTTTTCTATGTGATAAGGGTGCAGAAACCATCAAAATGTTTCATGGTCCAGAGTACTCTGATTTTCACAGCCCTGGTGCAAAAGCCTCTAAAGGCTGGGTCAGTTTTATTGTTTAATGGGGGACAGCGTAGGTCCTGGTTCAGGACAGGATGGAATCACCTTGGCCAACAATTGCCCAGACTCTTCACACAGGAGCAAGTGTTCCTGTCTACATGGTTCATCCAGGCTCTAGAGAACTGTCTGCAGCCCCTGGCCTTTGATACCCCCTTAGGACAGGCTTGTGCCACTTATCTGCCCCTGAGAGGTGCCCCCACTGACCCGAGTTTGAGGGTTACCTTGGGGCCAGAGGCTCCAGGGAGGCCGTGGGCGCCGGGCAGGCCTGACTCGCCCACCTCACCCTGAGGAAGAGAAGAAAGAAAACAGTGGAAGAAGCAAACACAGCAGCAAGAAAAGGAGCTGTGGGTTGCCAGAAAGGTCAGCAGAGGTGTGGGAGGGATGCCCCACACACACCAACCTACCCCTGGGTCTCTCTGGGAGAGGAGCACCGCTCTGCACCAAGAAAGGTATTCAGTGTGTGAAATGTACGGAGTGAAGGGAGCGGTCCCATAGCCTACATCATATCTGAGTTGACAGCTTTCCTCAGCATTTACCCTTCTGTTCCCTTCCCGTTAGGATTCAGTCCCCTACATTCATCCATTCCTTCCAGCTTTCCCACAGAAAGGTCACAACCTTGGGCTCATCCTTCCAAGACCAGTGCAGGCTCTTTGCTCGGAAGTGAATTAGCCAGACAAGTTGTTTCACGTAAGAGGAGCTGGTAGGAGAGGCCCTCGCTGTGAGGTCGCTGCCGAGAGCCGCCCGCCCCGCGCACAGAACAGGATGGACTCCTAATGGAAAATCCGATGGTTCACTGGGAGAAGGGGCAATAAATCGTGTCTGTCTGCAGGAGTGGGCTGTGGTCTGCAGGGGCTATAATTTCCACTTCCTGACATAACAAAAACTTCTCAGTTTATACAGAGCTAATTAAAAAGCTCTCAGGTCTTGCCATTTTGCTTGCAGAGCACCCATAAAGCAACATGGAGATAACAGGGGACACAGGATTCCTTCCTGCTGGGAACATTCACCTTCCCCTTCTCCAGCTGACATCTCTTTAGCAGGATCTCTTCATTCCCTCTCTCCCCTTTGATCTTCCTTTGTGTCTTTCCCCTGTCTCTCTTTCTGTCTCTTCATTACACCCTCCGGGCTTGACAAGGCTGCTGTTAATCAGCTGCTGCCGAAGGCATTCAGGCACTGCCAGTTTCTGCCTTTTAACCCAGAGCAGGACTGCCTCTTTCCTGTATCCCAGAGAGCAATAGCCAGGGATTTGGCCCTTTCCAGCCTCCTATTCGGGTCTGGATGCACCAGAAGTGCATTTCAGCCTGGAAGTGGGTGTAGAGAGGCACACACAGGCAGGGAGACGTCTGCTCCGTAGCTGCTGGAGAGTTAAAGATAAGTCTGGGCCCAGGCTCTCCTTACACGGGTGACAGCAGGGAATCTGCTGCAAACCCAAGTCCAGCAGGAGTGGAGCTCCACAGGAGGCTCCAGCGTAGTCCACAGATTTTCAGCCATGACTCCACAAAGCATCAGTGCACTTAATTCATTTAACAACGTTGGAGCTTCCCTTCTTACCTTTCTGCCAGGGTATCCCTGAATCCCAGCATCTCCCTGCAAAAGGCAAAAAGAGAAAAGAAAGTGAGGCTTGGCCTGAGAAGGACAAATCTCTGCCCTTTTCCTTGGGGTACTGCTGGGATGGGAGAGCATTCCATGGGAGAAATTCGCCTTTTGCTCAGAGTGATTCCACTGAGCTCCTGTCCCTTCAGACCCACAGGTCAGTGTTACCTGCACTGGGCTGAGCCCTGGCAGGAAATCCCTGGCAGACAGGTAACACATGTCAGCTCTGTGGCTCCTATCTCCTCACCCTCCTACATATCTCAGATAAAAACAAATTAGGGTGGGTGGCTGCAGTTGGAAAACAACAACCACCCCTCCCTCGCACTTTGGCAAGTGAATAAATGGGAAACCGTGGCAGAGTTAACAATAGCATTGCAAAATCCATTCCTGAAGCACTGGGAAATGCTTTGAGAATGGAAGAAGCCAATAAAGCTGTGTGTGGCAAACAATTTTGCAAGATGGGCTGATGAGGCGTGCCTGGCTCAGTCAAGGCGCAACTCAGACGCGTCGCCTGGACAAAACCCATGAGTCAGCACCGGGCCGGGCCCCAGAGGCAATGCTGAGCTGGGTTAGAAATCCTTCTCAGCTATTCGATGGAACCTCTTTTACCCCTCCTCCATCCATCAAAGTGTACACATCTGTCCTTGTCGGGAGAGTCCATCTCTGTTCATCATCTTTCTACACCTCTAAGTGAGATGAGATGTCTCACCTTTGGTCCAGGAGGCCCAGGTAAGCCCTGTGGATAAAATCAAAGCAGACACTGGGGTTGGAAAATGTAGCCATTACATAGACAGCAGGGTGATGGGGGGATGCTGGCTGGTTTGATTTGAAACATCCCTTAGAGATTTGCACCGGTGAGCTCAAACATCCCAATCTATTCCTCATGTAGATGAATACTATCTTAGTCCATACACCCAAAAAAAATCATGCCCATAGTGCTCCATCCCCCCAGGTTTGCTCTTGCTGAATCTGAAGACTAAAAAGCTATTTTGCCTTATGTATTATGCTTCAGAATCTTTTCTGTTTCTCTGGCTTGCTTGGGGAGCTTGTTCCCAGCCCACTATGCAGCTCTGGAGTAAATCAGGCATTTGCAGCTTCCTCTGGCAAGCTAAACAGAGAGAATATATTAACAAACAAACCACTTGTGTCTTTAAATGAGAAATAACCAAACAATTTACCTGATATGAACCATGAGGCATACCAGACATATGTGTGTGTAAATATAAATAAACAAAATATCTGTGCAGGAGCTGCATGTGAGCAGGCAGGAAGGGAAAACTACTCTAGATATGCTCGGATGCCTACACCACCCTTGATTTGCCTGCTTTGGCAATTCAAGTGTTCAGCCATCCTGTCCTTGGCTCCTCAGAGAGAGATGAAGATCTCTCAGAGGGAAATGAGGATGCTTACAGGATCCCTGACCCCTGTGTTGTGTGTGGAGAGGTGCATTTGCCTGCAGGGACGAGAGTTGCTTATCCTGCTAGCAGGCCTTGAAATCTCTTTGAGATGGAAGCTCCTTTCATTCCGCAGTGGCTACAGAGCCAGCGTGCCACGCTGCCCCTGCAGCTCCCAGGAACGGAGCTGGTTTCTGGTACCCACCTTTCCATCTCTGCCAGGCTTTCCAGGTTCTCCCGCTCTGCCCTGTTGCAAGAGAGAGGTACATTAGCAGGATTTTCTGTCCCATGCCCTGCCATTTAGCAATGGCATTATTTTATAAACGGTGCTTCTGTTCCCACCCTCCTCGGCTGCTTGCTAGGACAGGGACAGGACTTCAAAGGGGTGGCAGGGAGCACGACAATTACACCCCACGTGTTACTTCCTCCCCGGGGCCATCCGCAGGGGCTGAGGAGGAGGAAATGAGCCCGGTGTCACCCACTGTGTGTCCAGATAGCAGCAGTGCCCAGTTCACATCTCTGCCTTCCCTCTCACTCCCCTCCTTCCCCGGAACTTCTTCCTCTCCACACATCCACGTTCTCTGCAAGCCTCCTGTCCGTGGCTATCTCAGCTTCACCAGAGGCAACAGAGGCCAGAGGAAATAGCCTGTGCCCGAGGGGGTGGGGAAGCAGAAGGATTTGGGTTTTGGGGAGGACTTACAGGGGGTCCAATTGGCCCAGGACGTCCTGGGATTCCTTCGGGTCCGGCTGGTCCAGCAGGCCCTGGTGGACCAGGGGGCCCCGGGGGACCTTGGATCCCTGCTTGTCCTTGTTCACCCTGCAGTTTGTCAAACAAGAGTTATCAGCTGGCACAGCAAACCTTTCACACCGCCAGCCCAAGGGCCCAAGGCAGCCCAGCCTGACAGAAGCAGAGGAGATAGAAGCAAGGCCCAGGTTACTGCCAGGAGAAGTTTCCAAGAGTGACAGAGAGCCCTGCTGAGGACAGCTGGGCTGCCTGGGAAGCAGGAGCCAGCACCTAATGGTTTGCAAAGACATCTGAGGTCACCTGGTCAGAGCTCCCTTCTGAAGGACTCTAGTGATGACAGAACAGTCCAAAGAGACCTTTTTCTTTATTGAGCAAGTCAAGTAAAATTTATGTGTCAAAGACCAACATCTCTTGAGTCTCTGAGGAGGCTTTCCAAAGCACTTGACAGTCACATGTGAAGCAAAGCCTCCCGTGATGACACTGGCACTTCCAGGCAGAGCCACAGTGTCTTACCTCAGCCTATTTTCCCCCCATACTATATTTGTTGGACAACACTCCCTCTGTTTTGCCAAGGACCGAAAGTAGAAATGCCACAAACCCAAAAGAAAATAACACGATCATCATGGCATTCCTGGAGCCCACCCAAGGCAGGCCCATGTACACCAGGCAGAGCCTGTTTTTGTAAGATTTAACAAGGCAGTGCGTGCTGAGCCACCTGCCATTTTCAGCTCTCTGAAATGGAGCTGTTTGAGCCGGTTCCTCCCCAGGCCCCTCAGTAGCCATTTGGTGGCTCTGGCTCATGCTCCAGTAATGTCATCTGGCCCAAAGGACCTGGACGTGGCATCAAGCAGCACTGAGGAGACAGTGGGTTGGAAGCACCGCGTTCGAATACCAGACTGCTGATCTATAATTAATGAATCCGGAGAGCTCCTAGGGCACCGTGGCACCCCTGCTAAGCTGTTTGCCTATTAGGCTCACCTCCCTAGATAAAATACCACGACAGCCTACTGCTAGTGAACCAATTTAAATTTGAAAAACTTTCCTTGGTGGATCCACGAGAAGCTAGAAACCAAACATGGCTGTTTCTCAATTAAAAGTCAACGGGTGTGCAGTTGGGTCTCCGCTGCATTTATCCTCTCTCCAGCCTTATACGCTGGAGGAAAACGCATGAAATCTGTCCGCTGCCTGTGCTCCTACCAAGTGCGCTGTTTATCCTGGCTGCCTTTAGTAAAACATGCAGATACACGGATGCTTGCTTTATTTAGAATGATAAATGAAAGTAATAAGCTGCAAATTTCATCCTTTCTGCCATGAGCTCTATTTAAAAGAAAATTTCCAACACGTGGGCCAGGCTCACGAGAAGCTCAGTCATGTGTGGAGCAACAGCCCTTATCCTGTGCCTCACCATCCAACCCACAGCCCACGCTGGGAAGCCTGCTGGCCCAGGCAGGAGGGGTGCCCTTGCTTCTCCCCATTTTTAAAGTGGATCTTCACTTATCCTATGGCCCTTGCAAGGGAATTCAGGTTCTTTTCTAAGCTTCCCTATCTTCCATACTCAGGGCTATTCAACCATCTTGTAAATGGTCTCATAGCTTTTAAACACTGAAGGTAATTTGGATCTAATTAAGATGTTGGGAGGACACTGGAATATATTTCTAGATTTCCTCTTGCCTTGACCTCTCGTTCCAGCTGCAAAGACTTTCCTGCCACGGCATCTTACAACACCCCCAGCATGGGTGCACCATGGGAAGGCAAAGGGGGCTTTGCCCATCTCGCTTTGGCTCTCCCTCCTCTATTCCCACCTCAGCTGCTCTCTGCCAGCCCAGTCCGTGCTCCAGGTTTAGGGCACTAAAATGCAGCATGGTGCTGGAATGGGGTGCTGGTAGGGGACAGGGGGCTGGGAAGAGCAGGAGCCCTGCCCCAGCACAGGGAGCGGCTGGAAGGAGCTCGTCCAAAGTCCCATTCGCATCAGCCTCACTTTGCTGTCTTGGGCACAGCAGGCTTTGCCTAAGCAAGTGCCCATCCTTGCAGATCCCTAACTACACGAAGTGTTATTACCACATCATTACAGCCTCATTAACGTGCTCAGCACCAAGGGACCCCCACAGAGCTAAATGGACAGTAAGTCGATACAGTAAGTGGATACAGTATGTGTGAGATCAGGGGTCACTTTCCTCAGTTGTCATTCTATATTTTTAGCTGTCGACTGGAGCTATTTTTCAGTTCTTTTAAACACCAGCCAGCCAGCCTGAGTGTGCCCCAGCAATGCAATGCTTGCTCAGCCTCCTCACGGAGGACCCCGCTCAGCCCCAGCCCTTGGGCAAAGCACTCTGCTGATGTGCTCAGAGTTAGCAGCAGGATTTTCCTCTCCTCCAGGCGCTGGTGCTAACATCCATTTTGCAGCCTCACTTTTTTTCTTTGCATTCATACACCGGGCTCCTGGAATTGCTTGGTGCTGGCAGATCTGTAGGAGCAGATTACACCCTGTTGCATTTAGAGAATGAATACAGCAAAGGCAAAACAGATCATGGCAAAACTCTCTGGTGAAGTTCTCCTCTGTGGACACAGGGAATTTGCAGCCCTGGCTGACGACAGGATGTAGGGCAGCTATTCAAGTTTCCCACTTCATCCTGGAGAGGAACTTCAGCTTTCAAAGCCTTCCCAAGAGGTCAGTCCTTGGCCCGGCTCTCCAGACTGTCACTTTGAAGGGCAAACAGCGCAATCCGTGGGGCTCTGTGTGCTGCGAATGCTGAATCGATAGAAACTGAGCCGAAACCACGGGCTCAAGTGGCAAGGTCAGGCTTTGTCCAGTGCTGGGCAAGGCCCAGGCACCTCATGGTAAAGGTCTCCTGCATCCTGCAGTTCCCTGCTAGCATCCGACTGTCTAGACAGGCAGCAGGGTGACAAAACCCAGCCCCTTAACAGAGAGTGCCCAGCACACTTCAGTGGGGTAACTGCAGCGGTTTGTCCACACAGGAAAGCTAATCCCAATTGATGGAATGAGGGAGCATAAAGTGGGCTCATTAAAAGCCACATGAACTCTGACTATGGACACTCTTATTCACTATTCATATGTCCGTAATTCACTTTATGAATTCATTCCCAAAATAAACTAAACATGAATTATGGCCCTGGAAACCAAAATAAATGTGTTTACACAAAGATTTAATGCAATTTAATGAAACCATTCTAAGAGCTTATTTAAACACATTTCCCCAAGTGCCTCAGACTAGACTAGCCCTTAGAAGAAGCGTTTGCCTATTCATTCATCTCAGTTAAATTTCACAGACATTAGATGTATTTCAGCAAGAGGCTTCTAACCTCTTCTGGAGATTGAATATGCAGGAACTGACTCCTTAAGGGAGGAGGCTGCTTGTCGACAGCCCTAAGAACAGCTTCATGGCCCATTTCTTTTAGTTTAAAAAGCTGGCTTCACTGCATTTCCTTTTAGCAACATTATCACATCAAAGATTTCCTCCTCTTTAAAGAAAGTCCCTCAGCTCTGCCTGAAACTCTTGGAAAGCCCTCTGTAGGGGAAGAAAGACAGGTAGCAAGCTGATTAATTGCAAGCATCGGGATAAGCTCAGAAACAGGCAACAAGGAGGAGAAGTCTACCTGGAAAGTGCGTCTCTTTATGACCGGAGGTGGAGCCAGCCGCACTGAATTGAGGAGAGGCAACAGCTGAAGAAGATCAAACCAGAAGGTCGCAGGGCAAAGGAGGCCATTAGGGCACCGAGAGTCAGAGAGCAGCCAGGGGAGAGAACAGAGAACAGGGGAACAGAGAGATTGCCATGAAAACGAAGCCCGGCTTGAGAGCGGCGCGGGGCGGGCGCAGCGCGGGTACCTGCTGGCAGACCTCTGAGCTCCTCCGGCCGCTCACAGGGGCACTCGCCAGGTGCCAGCCTGGCAGGTGTGGGGTGGCCACTCGCCTTCCCAATGCTCCCACCACACAGAGCTTTTACAGCTTCCTCTGCTTGGGAACGGAACTTACCCAGGGGATTTTTGACTCAGGTCTGCTGATCCCCTTAGGCAGTGTTCGCTGCAAGACATCCCCTCCCTGGCTCTGCTAGGGTGTCCAGCGATGGAACTGTTTCTCTTAACATCTCATCACCCTCAGATTCGGGGCAACTATCAAAATAACAATTTTCTCCAAGTTTTCCAAGTGCAGTTTTCTAGTTCTTCTACAAGAAACCCAGTGTATCTGCAGGTCTCACCCTTCCTCCAGGTGTGGAAGGGAGTGGAAAAAGGCTAGCTGGGGTCAGCACAGAGGTCCTGGCCTGGTTCACTTAGCTTGGCAGACACAACCACCATGGCCAAGGGAGAAAACCAGGCCTTGGGGCCGGATGCCTAAGCAGGGCATTGCCTTGGCAGCCTGCGCTTTGTTTTTCCTTGCTCAACAGTATCATCACCCTCTGACTGCTTATAGCCAGGAATGCTGCCTTAGGGCACAAAGCTGACCCGGACACACAGAAATCAAATGCACTAAAGCTCAGGAGCATTTGTTCATCCTTTTGCTGTATCCAGTTTCCACTTGCATGCACGCTGCTGTCACCCTGGCACCCACCATGCCGGCTCCAGGCCCAGGAATGCTGCTCTGGCCTGATCCACTTTCCTGTTCCTATCAGTTTTCCATTGAAGCTGCTCTTGATTTACATAGGGAGAAGTGAGAGAGCCTTTCTATGCTTGGGCACAAAAACGTGCCCACGTGTGACATTTCCCCACGTGAGCTGCGCGCTCGGATCCCAGAGGCGTGCCCACAGGTGTCCCACCACAGAAACCATACACTTCCAAGCAGCACATTTTATTCCCTTTAAACATCGCCCTTTCATGTGTGCAGTGAAAGCAAGGATCCAGTCCTGTTGCAAAGAGAAGTGGTAACCCAATATTGCAGCGTCATGACCAGGTGGTCGTGTTCAAAAGCACTGATCCAGACAGCCACAAGCTATTCACTCTGAAAGCAGTGCTGCTGGAAATTCAGCTGGGCTGATTTTATCCACAGGCAAACCTCCCCTTGCTAAAAGACAGTGCAGGAGGCCCCGCAGCTCAGGAGAGCCAGCTAAGCTGGTTTTGTCCGGCTGCTCAAGTGCTGAAGGGTATCCGAAATATTATACAGCTTACAGGGAAGCTGAGGGAGGATGCTGGGAAGGATAAGGAGAAAAATGGAGAGAACCGGTCCTGAAAATAGGCAAGACAAAACCCTGCAACGGATTCCGGTGCAAGTGGGAGAGTTTAGAGAAGAAACCTGAAGGCACTTCCAAGCAGCTCCTGCCCTGCCCCCTCTGTGTTCCTGATGCCTTTTGGGGCTACCTAAAAACAGAGACCAGTCAAAATTAAGGGAATAAAGAGCGGTTGTATTTATTGAAGGGCCTTCAGATACATTTTTGGGCAGGCGAAGCCCCCCCAGGGGCTACACCCAAAAAACGGAGGATGGGTCGGGGGGTTTCATACTTTTATAAGTTTGGACCATTTGCATATTGGGGGTTAATCTTCCAATTATGGCTTCAGGCAATGATATAATTTACCCCAAGTTTGCTCCCCCCCAACTCACTTTTGTTTACATTTCTTGGGGCCTGAGACAGTGAGGTGTCCTTGATTCCCAGGCCTGGAGAGGAATTGTTGTGTCTGACCAAAATGGGAAAGCAGTAGCTAACACTCTATACGGAGTTTAGAGTCCTACACTAGAGAATTACAGGATTACAAATATATGAAAAACATAAAAGCTAAAATCCTAAGGCATCATTCCAATGGGAAGTTTTTTCAGAAGGCAGCCTGCAATATTGGATCTGCACCCTCGAGGCTTTGCATCAGAACTGGGTCCCATCACACTGCTACCCACAAACCTTCAGCGTAAGGATCTGGTTAGAGCGCAGGGCTGCAAGTGTGGTACTTAGGTATTCCTGGGGAACAGTGAAGACACATGAGACAAACAGGGTCAGTCAGACAAACAGCATTTCTGAGAGCAAACGGAGCATGGCCGGTCCCCCTGTTTCCCCAAGTGGCACTTTGGAGCAGCTTGAGTGGGCCTCTCACCCTGAACAGGCAGCCCCGATGCATGGGCTCGTCCCTCACAGCAGCACAGGCCACACAGACTCATACAGACAAAAAAATAGGAAGCTATGACAAGAGCCAAGGCACATATCCTAACCTTGTACTTCCTTCCTAAGAAAACAAATAAGAAACAAAACTGAAACAACACTCCCGGTTTGTCAGGATGCTGGTTTTCATTTCCTCATCCAGAACATCTGACAAAGAACCTTATCTGACAGAAAAGCAAGAATAAATTGCAATTCGGTCAGCAGTGTTGCATTTTTGCAACGGGGCCCATCCTAATTTTCATTCAGGGAGGAAAAAAGAGAACTGCACTTCTGCTGGCTGGTCTGTGCCTCTGGCTCCCTGAACCTGCACTTCAGGACAGCCTTGAGTTGATCTGGGGACAGTCACCCTTCCCGTGAGCATGTCTCATCCTTGAACAACTCATGGGCTTTTTATAATCTTGAGCTTGGTGCCTCATAAGACCAAAAGTATCTCCATGAGAGGCAAGGAAACATTGCCAGGATGTGAGGCTTTGTACCCATCCTCTTCCCGCTGTCACAGCCCTGCAGCTCATCAGGAACCCCACAACCCTGACCCACCAAACCAGTGTGCCTTTGCCCCCAGGCCTGAGCCCAGGCTATTTCCAGGGATGCACCAGCTCCCTTCCCAGTGTTGCTTTGGGTCCTGCCACTGCTTTTCACCTTGAGCACTGGGGACGGTCAGAGCCAAGGGCTGTAACAGGAACTCAGGACACTGCTCGGGTGACCAGTGCCGTTGGCTTCTTTTTAACATAACAATCGAGTGAGCAGCTCACTAAATAAACACAGCTGACCGGCTGTTATTGCACGGGGGACTGGCACTCACCCACGGCCCCCTTCTCCCTCGCTGCCAGCCGAGCTCTCTCCAGTGGCTCTGCTGCTCCAGCCCTGCTCCCTCCGGGCCAGGGACCAGAGCCCAGCTGATTATCCAGAGGCCCGTCAAAAATAAACAGAAAGCTCTTAAGCTTGTCTCCCTGTACACCCAGATTACAAATTCCAGCCACTTCATATGATGTCGTTCCAATGCATTTCCAGTGGATTTTCAGCACTCTGGTTGTTTTTAGAACTGGTTAAATCCCCTCAAACCCCATGATGTCCTCTCTCCTCTCCTGGCTGCAGCACATGCTGGCCAGGCCAAGATGAAGGGGCAGGTGGGGCAACATCCTGACTTTCATTAAACAGTTGCTGGCATCAACCCTCCCTCTCAGCCTCTTCCTTGCAGGCAGAAAGTCCACAGGGCTTGGGGACCAGCATGGGGACCAGCTCGCTGGGGACCTGACAGACCTGAGAGTTACCCTGAAGGCAGGGAGCACAGCCCTTCTCCTTGTCTCTATGCAGGGCTGACACCAGCATGAGGAAGAAGAAAAAGGGAGGAATGATGATAGACTTTTGCCCAGGTCTTCAAACCCCACGCTGCTCCCGGCCACACAACCAGAGCGGAGGCCGTGGAAGCAGCACGGAGCCAGTGCAGCAGCCCAAGGAGTCAGTGGGTGACCTCCACTCCTCCAGAAACCCCAAGTCTCACTGGGTTTTGGGGTGAGGACGTGGACCTTCTCCTCTGCAGCACAAAGCACAGGAGGGTCTCCAGGAAGCACAATTGACAACGGCTATCTAGGGGTCAGCTGCGGTGGGCAGGAACAGCCCGGAGAACCAACATCCCTCCTGGAAAACCTTATCTGCTGCTTTTCTGCGAAACACATCAATCAGCCAAGCACTGCCCTGGGGGCCCAGATGACGCATCTCGTTAATGAAACGATCTCTACTTCCAACAAAAAGCCATTCAAACGGAGGAGGATTAACATGCAGGAAGGCACGGGACAGAGGATAATAACGCTAATGACTTACCCTGTGCGGGTACTCTGCACACTGACCCTGTGAAAGAAGGGGATTAAAAAGGAAAGAGTTTAAACCACAAACAGAGTCGACCAAAATAGGCACGCAGGGTCAGATCCAGAAGGTGTAAATCATTGTGACTGTATCAAACTCAGTGCGGTTATGCCAATTTGCACCCGATAAGCACCCTGCCTCCTGTCCCCGATCCCCCGAGCCCTCTGCTCTTGCTGTACTCCTCACTCACAGTCAGATCAAGCAGCACCAAGTCCACCAAGTCCCTTCCTCTCTTTTAATTTTTAAAAAGGCCCCCACTGAAATTACCTTTTCTCCTTTTTGTCCTGGGGGTCCCTAGAAAAGAAAAGTGATCAAAAAAGGCCTCAGTAAATGAAGGAGTTCAGTGAATGCAAGGGGAAAGGGATTAGGGGGAGAGATGGGATAGGGATGAGATACTTACGGGTTGTCCCCTGGGACCTGCAGCACCCTTTAAAGAAACACAGAATTTAACATGGGATGGTTTTCCATTTACAGTGACAAAAAGAGAGCATATGGAGTAGGTGAAAAACTGAGCTTTTAAAAACAATTGTGAAGAAAATTCCCAAGAGAGATCCGGGTTCCCTTTGTTGCTCTGGAGGAGTGAAAATGCACACATGCTCTGGCTGCACCACAGGGGGGGAAATATTAAAAGGAGAGGGGAAAAATCATCAGGAAAACACACCCTTATTGTTCCCAGGACCTCAGCTGACAGCGCGTCTCCTCAGCCGACGCACTGGGATGGAACCAGAAGCAGCCAGGACTGAAGCCTGAGCTAGGATTGCGCAACAGGGGAGTGGGGAGGGGGATCTTCGACATGTGCTTGCCAGAGGGCTACACTGACACTCAGGCTCCAAAAACAGAATTACGGAATTAGCAGAAGAAAACATTCAACACTTTAGCGAGCGAAGGTGACTACAGAGCTTCTCTCTTGACATACTCGTATTTGGGATTTCATCATCAGAGATGTCAAGGGGAACAAGACAGCATTTGGGCTTCCATTAAGCACAGTCTAAGTTTATCATTTCCAACCAAAAGCATTTTAGTATGATGCACATATGAAACAGAGCTTCAAGGGGAGGGGGGAATGAAACCACATTTAATACAAAAAATATGCTTTTTTTGGTTGTTGTTAGATAAGTTGAAAGCTGCCAGATGGGTTTTCAGAAATCTTTCCATCAACTTTTACTTGTCCTATGAGGCCAACCACGAAAAATGTCAGCTCCCAGAATGTATTTAAAGAACATAATTGCTAACTGCAAGGAAAACACATCCCATGCGTAACTAGAGAGTTGCTGTTGTGACATGATGAATCTGATAGCCATAATGCAAAAATTACAGACACGCATCCCAGCACTGCTATTATGAAGTTACAGAATTAGGGATGTGGCTAGTGCATCAGCTGAAGTTAGATTGCTACCCTGCCCCTGAGCTTGTTTCCAGCTGAGGCGCAACATCATTTCAAACCAACTCATCACCCGCAGACAAACATATGTATTTTTACCATCTCTCCCTTCTGTCCAGGATGGCCCTGCAAAAGAAAGGAAACACACATCAGCTGTGGCCACTGCAGACTCTAGATGATGTTTTAGATGATTTAACCCACTTTGCCCTTACCTTGGTAGGTGCCCACAGTTATTACACCTCCAAAGGGGGATGCAACATTGAGCATGTGGAGCATTGCTCACACACCTAACAGGACACCACTTCCTGCTACCCAAAATGCTCAGAGCAAAGCTCTCAGGGAAGAATACAGGGTGCCAAGGCTCTGCAGGGCATGGCTGGGTCATGGTTAAGCCTCCCTGGGGTTTGCAGAGCAGCTTCTGCTGAGTGGAGTGTGTGCCCCCAGAGCAGTACAAGAGAGGTGCTGCTGCATCTCTCTTGGGGGTGAAGCTCCTCATGGCAAAAACAGGGTCTTGCTGCAGGAAATTAGAAGCCAGAGGTGTGTGCTATCAGCTCCTTCTCCATTACAGCACTGCAGGAGCGTGGTGGGGAACCTGGCTATGTGGCTGCTGCATGGAGCTATGGGTTTCATATCCACTGGGTTCATGGAGAAGTAGCTCGTTTGTGCCTAACTCTCCAAAGGATGGGAAGAACTTAGGTTTGCACTGCAAAGCTCTAAGGACAGCATGGAGGTCTCACAGAGGTCTTTAGGATCCTTCCCTCCTCTACTGCAGCTCTTTTCTGCACCGCAGCAAAGAGAAGGAAGCTGCTGGCTAAGGCAGAGGGCTGATACCTCGGGGATCTGGTCTGCCTGATTTGGGGTGGGAGTGCCTGCTAAGGCTTTCCCACAGCAGCCAGGCTGCTGCACTTGTGAACTGCTATTTTATAGATTTACCTGGAAAGGAATAGGCCACAGTCTGCCTTCCTTAATCTCCTGACTCCTGCATCTCCCCAAGGCATCCGTGGCATCCTCCTGCCTGCCAGCCTCCTAGTTTTCTTTTAATCCCTGCATGTGCACGACATTGCAAAATAATCCCCTTAAAAACATAGAGTGTAGCACACAGGCTAGCAGCACAGTGGGACCTAGCAGGAGGCAGGGCAGGAAGCCTGCAGAGAAGTTGTTTGCTTACCGGTTTGCCGTCCAAGCCAATAGGGCCCTGAAATAAAAGAGGAAAAATGATGAGAAATGGTTTCCCCGGGGTGTCTGTCCATCTGCCCCAGTGCCACAAGACTGCACGGACTGGGGTGACGTGAGGTGACTCCCTGCCCTCCTGTCCTGTCCTGGCAGATCCCTGCCCGCTGAGTGCCAGCCCAGATTTCAAACTGCTTCAGCAGGGACCTGCTCACTGTCAGCCCATTTCAGCAGCAGTGCTGGACACAAGGATAGAAGCAAGGAGGGATTCATAGGCAACTTGCAAAAAAACCTCACAATTTAAAATTTTACAGTGTTTGGTAAACTAGTTGAGTATCAGCAGTTTTCTCAAGACTTTGATTTAAAAGGGCACCCACCTTTGGGGGAAGAGGAAATTTTGCAAATGACAGAATAATAAAAGTGTCCCAGGGAAGAGGTGACATACGGCTCAGCACATGCTGAAGGTACAGTTTGATGAGAAACAGGCTCCGCAGAGCTGTCCCACCCAGCACTTTCTCATGAGCTGGGCCGATTTGTTTTCTGCTCCGCCAAAAGCCGAAGACCACAAGGGCCTGGAGAGATCTGCTTCTCCTCAGCCCAGGGGCAGCTCACAGCCCCCCTTTTCACAAAGGGCAGAGCCGTGGAGCCTGGTCGGACGGCTCGGAGGCTGCCAATTCCTCCCATTTTCCAGGCGTGAGAGTCTCCCCCGCAGACCTGCTCTGGCACATCCAGTGTCCTGGAGCAGCAGCTGAGCTGCCTGGCAGGAGCAGGGATGTGGGGAGTGTTTGTGTTTGCCTTAGGCTTCCTAGTTGTCCAGGATAAATGCATATGAATAAATAGCAACTGTTGGAGTTCTTCAGCAGCTTCAGTGCTTCAGAGAGTGCTGCCAGCAACTGTTGGATTGAAATGAAATTTGCTTTGTACCGTCCTGGGCATAATCTCTGTTCCCTTGCCACTGTGCTGGAGAAGAATTCCCCCTCATGTCTTATGTCCTTTCCCTTTGGCATGACCAGGGTGTTCAGCCTAGCACAGTCCCCAGCTGACCCTCAACAGGCAGGGCCCCTTTTGGATCTCAGGCACTTGCTGCTATTGGAATATCACCTAAAAGCTCAATTAAAGTTGGAATTTCCCCTACCTAGGGGCTGTTTTCTTTGTTTGGGGTCGGGGTATTTCTTAGGATGGTTTTCTTTCACTGATGTTATTTTAACACTTGGGGCTTTTTTTTTAATTAATTTCCTTTCAGAGTTGTGTGGTTTGGTTTGGATTTTTTTTTTTCCCTAAGTATCGTTTAAAAGGAAAAAAAAAGCAGAAAAACAAATGAAAAAAAATTACTTTTTCCAGTGATATCAGATCAGGTCATTGGTTTCAGGAAGAAATGATGAGATACGGCAAGCACTTATGAGGCTTCCTAGTAATATCACACATCCGTACCTCATAAATTAAGAGTTACACTTACCGGGAATCCAGGAAAACCTCTTGTTCCAGGCTGTCCCTGGGAAGGATGAAACAGAGACAGCAGTTCAGAGGAACTGAAATTAATTTTGAGGGACCCTAAGTTCTCTCTACAGAGCCTTTCCTCCAGCCTCTGACCAATTATCCTACAACTCTCTGAAGAGATACTCAGTTCCCCTCCAAGGGGAAAGTGTCTTGGGAAGGAAGGGAAATCTCTCATCCCCACTCCAATTTGTACAGGGCCAAGAAAATGCTGGAGCAGCTCCAGTTTGGACTGCAAGCAGTTTCCTTGAAGTATCTACATTAATTAAATGGGTGTCCCTAGCCCATATGTTAGGCTTTTGGAGCATATTCCAGAGGCTGAGCTCATTTTATGGCAATTCTTGCTGCCATAAACCTGAGATGTTTAGTGCAGGGTGCTGTTCTGTGCAAGCCAAGCCTTGCAGCTCACTGCTGTCTAAATACAACCACCCCTCTCATCCTCCTCCCCTCATCTTATGTCCCAGGTCATGCATTTTCCTCACAAATAATTCTGGTTTTTTAATTTTTTTTTAAATCCTCTGAGAGCTAAGACAAAAAGGAGAGTTAGGCTGTGTGATGAGAGGAACATGAGCATCAAGACTTTTCCCCCCGCCTCTTCCTGGCTGGCTAGCTACGGCTACCAGTTTGGGATCAGGTACAGCAAACACGGGCTTAGGATGTGTTTGGCAGCTTCTTCATCCCCTACTTAAGAACACTGAAAAAAAAGAAAATGTCCTGGCTGTTAATTTTTCGTAGTTCTTCAGTTTTTGGGACCTGTGACATCCCAGGTTACAGTTACCGTAGCTTTGTTGGTATCCAGGAGAGATACCACTTCACTTAAGGATTTTTCAATCTGTTTCCCAAAAAAAGCCTGAGCCAGGTCAGGAAGCATATGGTCCACATGGCCCGGACTCCAGCAGATCCTGAAGCACACACACGTAAATAGAAACAGCCGGATGAGGTAAATCCTGTGCCATGCTCATCAAGTGACCACTGTGGCATCTTGCCTACCCTGAAAGCCATGCTATGATGCCAAAACGCCCAGCTTCCTTATGTGTGCTCTCATTTTGGGGAAAAAAATGCTTTCTTCAGCAATTTGAAGAAGAAGTCCATGGCTGGACTGCTGGAGTCCTGCAGGAGTTTCCTAGGGAAGAGCTGGGCATAAACGGGTGCATCTCTGCCTTAACCAGAGTGATCCCATGTGGTGCTGAGGGGAGGGAAGGGGAAGGAGAGGATGGGCTTCCTGGGCTGTGAGGTTGGGGTTTGCCACAGTGAAGCAGTAACAATACCCTGGGAGAGACCTCAGAGCTACACTGATAGGGAAAACCTTCACCTTGAGGTAACATCTCCAGCCACCCTCTGTCTGTAGAGAGACTCAGTAAAGGTTTACCCCTGCAGAGGATGGGCCCAAATAGCCTCTTCGCAGGGTTTGAGGGATGCCCCCACCACAAAATGCCTCATGTTGCACTGAAGAGTTCTGGTTTTGTACGCAATGCTAGCAGGACCTAATCACATTTGCACTGTTTCTTTAGTTCTGCAAAGTTGAACTTGGTCAGCTTTGCTTTACAAGACACACACAAAACCACCTGGTCCTGTTGGCCAGTGACCAGAAGGGAAGATAGGCTATAAATTAAAGGATCTGTCCACCGCTGGCTTCTGAAAAGGCTAGAAGCAAGAAGAACCTAGCCAGAATTCATTAATTTTGGTTCCCTGTTGGACACCTCCCTGACAAAAAGTGCTAAAAAAAGAATTAGGGGGAAAACCTGGAAATGGTGCAATTTGGCTTCCCCTGTAGACTACAGACTGCTGCCTCTTTCTCCTTGGAGGACAGCAGAATGATTTGCACGGTATCACGCCAAGACAACAGTTCAGCAGCGAGCGATTCCAAGAGACTGTTTTTGTTGGGTGGCTGGTTTTCCTTGTCTCCTTTTTAAAATGTTGATCGTATGAAGTATGTAATCCTGGGAGCTGCCAAATCATGGAGACCGTCTGTTTCTGCCACTATCGGCGCACTGTCCCTTTCTGGCCAGGAGTTAAGCAGCTCTGAGCTCAAGCAAAAACTTTAACCTCCAAACAAAAATCTGGAAACTATTTGTCATCCCACATCTTTCCGAGTGGCCCCTTGGCCAGGGTTTCCGTGTTTGTCTTCAGTGCTCAGCCATCCTTTTGACCTATCACCAGCTCCCCAGGAAACTGGATCATCTTCACAGTAGGCTTCACAGGGGGAAAGTGCGGACTTGGGCCAAACCTGGCACCTCGGGGCTTTGATCGGTGTAGGCAAAACCCCATTTTAGATACTATTTGCCATCTAATTTTTCTGCTGCTTTAAAGATGCAACGCGTTCTGCACTTTCCCAAACAGCAGCAAAGGCAGCAGCACCAAAGCAGACAAGAATTGTCCTGCGGCCCAGGCACGTGTCCTTCAAGAAAACTGTCTCCTTTGCAGGACCTACATGGACAGGAACTGATGGCTTTTCTCTCTGATTTACTATAATTACACTATTCAGAAGGCTGAGAGCCAGAGTTCATGAGAAACAGCAAAAGCAACGGGGCACTTACCCTCCAAAATCTGCTGTTTGTGGAGCAGGGTGGTCTTGCTCAGACCTTTGCTTGAGAGGCTTGCCAGCCCTTCTTCCTTGCCTGGACACATGGCCAGGGACCATCTGCTAGGCATAAAACACTTGGGAAGACCCATTTGGGTCCTGGGCTTTGGTTCTGTCGCTTCTCAAACTCCAGCATCCCCGGCAGGTGGGCCTGGGGACCGGCAAAGCTGTTTTTCATTAGAAACACTTGTCATGGGGCTTTTGGAAAGTTAATTGGAAAGCCAGATGTAGCCAAGTGTTCGCACTGCCTAGGTCTCTCTCACTTGACCTCCGCTGTGAAACAAAGGTTGCCAGCAGCCCATCCTCTCTGCAGGTCAAGGACGGTGCTCTTCACAGGTTAATCAAAATCGGAAGTGCCCGCTGGGAGGGGGAGAATTGAATCTCCAGGTCTTTTTGCATGGAAATCTCTGGTGGAGGCTGTGCCGGGATGGAGTGGAGAGGTCTGGCTGCACCCGCACAAAAGCAGAGGCTGGGTGGCTGAACCGCAGCGCAAGGAGCATCCAGCATTTAGGGCACGTAAACACTCCAACCCTTCATCTTGGTCTTTGTCTATGACCCTGTCCTTGCAAAACGTTTTGTCTGGCTGACTCGTTGCACCTTGCAGAGAAACTTTTACTGGAAGAGGGTGCAAAATCCTGCCTTTTCTCAGCCAGATAAGGGACTCTCCAGATAGTGGTAACCATGCTGACAGAGAGCTTCCAAGAATTTGGGCACTTGACAAAGGCCTCTGAACTACCCATCTTTGTGAGCTCCCCAGTCACCGGCTTAGTTCTGATCCTGCTCTTCAGTAAAATCAGGGGGCTTGTTCCCTGATGATTAAACCAAAGGCTGAAATCAGCCAGGCGAAGGAAAAATTTTCTCCAAAAGTGATAGCAGCCCTGGTGCAAAAAGGAAATATGCTTCTTCCTTTTAAATGCAGGAATTTGGTTTCCTTACCAAGGGAAGGCTTCCTCATTTGTTCTGGAATCTGAGCTATAATTTCAATATATATAGTATATAATAGCAGTATAAAACCAAGGCTGGCTCAGCATGGGAACCACATTATACAGGGTTTTTGCTCTTTCCAGCTGATGCTGAGTCTTAATGCCCCTCCTAAGTCTTTCCTGGTAACATGCCCACATCCTGCATCAGACAAAAATAGAGAGAAAAGCCACTTACGGGTGGACCGCGGGGCCCGATGACAGACATGCCAGCTTCTCCTGGAGCACCCTGCAGACAGACAAAGCAGAGGAAAAGGGGTGAGAATAGGAGAGGAAAACACAAAGACAACTATATTCCTGTCAAGACTGGGGTTAAATGAGGGTGCCTGAGGTGTGAGACCTTCAGGGCTTACGGGGCAGCTGCTGTTCTGGCCTCCCCCAGCCTGACACTTTGGGAGAAAAGATGTCCTTGAGAGTTGCTCTGATGTGCCAGAAAATGGAAGCTGCACAGCAAGGAGAAGTAAAAACACATAAAACACTTTCTGGCAAAACAGAGGTTCTGCCTCATTGCAAGTGTGAAAGATGGCCTGAAACCCTTTCTATTTCCTTCCTGTGAGTTCTAGGAGGATTGTGTCCTGCAGAAGAAAGAAAAAGAGGGATGTGCTGGGCTCCAGGGAAATGGAAGCTGCGGGCAGCTTATTTGGTTGCCTCCAAAAATGCCTCGCTTGCGTACTTCTCAAACTCAGTTGAGATGTAGATGAAAACAAAGCAAAGTGCTTGCTGGAAAAGGAAAGAGCTGCCTCTCCAACTCCTAGCCACCCACAGCGTGTGATTGGCAGGACATGTCACTCTCTTTGGAAGCGTGGTGTATTCCTGAGGGGCAGCTCCAGAAGTGCCCAGGGCTGAGGAGTTTCGGGATTGAGCATCCCATAAACCAAGCAGCCTGCAAGAAAGTAAAGCACTCTGAAAAACAAAGCTATGGACTGCCAAAGACTTAGGGATCCCATGGAGGGCTTTGGGGAAGCAGGGGCAATTAGGAGTGATTTTTTTCCACTGTTTGTTTGTATCTATCTGCTGTCCCTTCATGAAAACTTTGGCCAGAAACAAAGGCAAGGACATGCAGAGAAAAAAGCAGAATGGCTTTGGGTGGGAAGTTCTGGTCTGTTGGATAATGTTGGTTGGCTCCAATGAGCAAGAGCGAACACAAGAGGAAGAATCTCTATCCTACTTTACCCTTCCTTGCTGTGTTTTTCTCTCTGTCTACTATGAAGAGGAGCAAATGGGCCTGGTATGGTACTGCATGGATGACCCTCCTTGTCAGGTAAATATCCATCCCTTTCCTAATTTCTACGCATCGTTATTCAGTTATTCACGAACCCCAAACACCTCAATTTCCCTGGTCTTACAGGTGGGAGGTACTCACAGCTCTGGAGAAAACATACTGACACTGAAATGCCAAACACTTCAAAACAGGGGCCAGCAGCAGGATTGCTTTGTCAACCAGCACTTCTTTGTGGGTACAAATCGCAACTCACTGCATGGCAAAGAGTCTGTGAAATGGTGTCCCACAGACTCAAACTACACCATCAGCTTTCCTCAGGAGGAAGAGATCCCACTGTGTCAGAAATAGGAGCGTGCCATGCCACTCTATTCCTTGCACCCGCCTGCACCAGGGATCAGGCTAACCTGGGAGGTAGAGGGGAGCTGCAGGTTGGTTGGGGTAAGCAGAGCTGCCAGAGTGGGAGAAAGTCAATGGTTAAAATTCAGGAAGCCTTGAGGGAAGCCCTGCATGTGCCCACTGGCTCTTACGCTGTTAGTAAATTGTCATAAACAAGAAACGCAGCATCTTTGGAGGCTGACTGGCCTGGAAGGAATTTGGGAAATATTCTTGCACTGACACGAAAGATGGGGCAGCCCAGCGGGGTGGAAGCCCAAAGCTGGCTGCGGTGGCCATGACTGTGACAGGGGAGCTTGGGCTGGCCCTAGAAGAGGACAGTTTGGGGGTGCTACAGGCTACAGGGAGCTGACTCACCTTCTCTCCGGACTGCCCTTTTAGTCCCTGGGTCAGTGGCACCCGTCACAGCCACATGCAAGAGGGTGCAGGGAAGAGAGAGAGAGGGAGAGAGAGACAAACACAGGCGTCAGCGCAAAGGCACGCTCTCCCGCCCCACAACCCTGGCTACGGGGCTGGGATGAGCAGGGTGGCCTCAGCTCCGTCCCCGGCCCTCCTCCCCGTCCTCACCGTGGGATGCCCGAGCAAGGAGCAGCTCCAAAGTACAGCACTCAGCCAGGCAGCCAGGCCCCCTTTGCTCGGGGCAGAGTTATTTGGAAGGGGCAGCTGCCGGTGGCAAGCAGGGGTGCGTGTTAGCAAACCCAGGGTTAGCAAGCCCAGCTGGCGCACGCGGTGGCAGCAGGAGACACCCAAACAGGGGGATGCTGAACCAGAGGAGGGCCTGGATAGTACAGCAGGTGAAACAGAAACACCTCCCCAGCAGGTGTGCGGCTTGCAGGGCTGGTCACCCTGCTGAGACCAGCGGAGCACCTCAGAGCAGTTTTGCTTGCACTGACACCTGACAAGGATGATCCTGAAACCCCACCTCCCCCCCACCAAATCTTGGGGGTTGGAAGAGAGTGGGAAATATAAGGCACACAAAAGAAGGTTTGACTTACCGGCCGCCCAGGGATTCCCATCGCGCCTTTGTCTCCCTGGGAAGTAAGGCAAAAATCAGAGGGAATTGGTAACTGGCCAAAAGCAAGGTTATAAAAGAGCACAACTGAACTAAGCAACAGCAGCAGCTTCACAGTGTGGTGCAAGCACCCAGGGATTTTGAGAGGGAGAAAGTTAAAGAGGAAAGTGTGTTTGCGTGTGCCCGAACCTGTCTTTAGAATGTGTGAGCCACCAGTTCATTTCCACATATGACAAACTCGCACATCTCACAACAGAAATTATATGCAGCAATTTAGGCAGCAAAAGGAGGACCGGAGTCTCCAGTCAAACAAAGTACAATCCCTATTTCCAACACTTCATAAAATCCAGGTCCTGGGAACTGGCTTCCTGCAGTGGCCAACTGTCACGTTTTTCTCTTTCTTGACCAAAGTCATCTGGGTGTTAGCTATTTATTTATAGAGTTATCACTTTAAAACACAATTCTCTCAGACTTGAAAATACTGTCCTGTCCAGAAGCAGGAGAAAAATGTGAGAACACAAGCTGACACAGGAAAAAGCACGTCTGGAAGAAGACATACGAGCAGCTGTTTTCAGTGTCCCCTAGCCCTTTGAGATACTTCCCAGTGCATTGTCAGCATGTGAGTGATCCTAACAGTGGTTTGGGGAATGAATTCGGGTCAGGTGACACTGGACAGAGCCTCGTAAACACATGAACAGAGAACCAGTGACAATTTTATTCACCCACTTACCTACAAGGCAGCTGGCTGCCTCTTACAGCTAAATTGTACTACGCAATTTAAAAAAAAAAAATGACCTCGTCTGCATTCCTGGTCGCCAAAACTGAAGGCTGTGCAGATCTGGAAGATAGCAGCTCATCGCTAAAGGAGCTTGATGATTATGGCTTCAGCAGTCATGTAGCTTTTGCTCTATATTTTGCAAAAATGACGTGATAATAATGCCTCAGTTCTGTTTCCAGCAATGTTTGGGGTTTCCTTATGTAAAACAGAGTGTTCCTGCCCCTGGCTGACTGTGTCTGTAGACATAAACCTGGTTTTCTGGTTTCTGGAGCTGGAGACACCAGCCCCATCGGTGCCACCTCTTCATGCCTCCCCCCACGTTCAGTCCCAGCGTGTGTGAACATAATCTGAAATCTCTGGAAGGGGAAGGCACTTAGCTCTGTTTGTTCTTCTGGGTGTACACAAAGGCTGTGCATCCCAAACTCAGACATTATTGCTTGGGATCAAACCATTCCCTGGTGGAAGTTTAGCCACTTCCCTCTGCAGAGCTGGGAGGGGCTGTTCAGTAGAGGGGGCATTCCTTTCCATGCGGCATATGTTGTGATAAATTGAAGAGCCACACACACTTTGCAAAACCACCCCTTGCAGATGGATGAAACCCTAAACAGCTGCTTGATTTTAAGTTTTGTTGAGGATATATTATGGGAAACTGCTTTCTCCTAGGGTTTTAGGAGGGTTCTCAGTCCTGCTAATATTTGCCTATCTCTGTGTGCCGGCAGTGAGCGAAACTCCTGGTGTCGGCATCTGGCCCTGGGATTACTTTGTGGCCACTGGAAAACATAACACTGAGCTTTCCTCTGCTTTTAGTCCCCTAAATGCTGCTTTCCTCCAGAGCTGAGCCCATGGTCTGATTTCCCTCACGGTCTTTGAGGTAAAAGCTTAATTTGCTTCTTCTGTCTCTGCCGTGGCTGGTGCCCAAGCAGGAAGAGCCCAAGGTCGGGGCTGAGCTGCGTCAGGTCTCCCGTGAGTACCTGGAGTGGTACATGACGGCACCGTGTCTGGTATGCGACTGTGCAGAGTTACAGCCCTCCGAGCAGTAACAGCAAAGGGGGAGCTCCCCGTAGGACAGCAAATAAATGCCAGATGTTTATAAGGAAAGGATGTCTGTGACAGGGAGCCAGGAAAGAGCACTCGTGGGTGGATGATACCATGTAGGTTGGTTACAAAGTCATGAAAAGCTGCCTGAAGCTCCCACATCAGAGTTGAAAGAGCATGAAAGGCGACCAGCAGCCTCTGTTCTGAGTCAGGGGACAGCCAGCAGCACGGTTTACATTTCCTTCACTGGGAAACTGCCTGTTACGGCTTGTGCAGGCTTCAGGTGAGCCGCGGCCTGGGAAGCAGGGAACCATCACCTGGAAATCACGCTGCTGTAATTCCAAAACCCACGCTCCTTCCTCAGTCATTACTAACTCAGATGCAGATACTGTTATTACGGATTTTTGCATTTGTCCCAAGGTGACTTAGGCCTTCTAAAGCCTGCTGCAACTAGCAAATCCCACAGTGAAAACACCGAACACCTTGCTTCTTCAACCGGGCCCTCAAAGACATCTTCAAAAGATGAACACACATCTCCTATGTGTGTTTCCCACACACAGGAGGGTCCACGAGGATTATGCTACCCTTTACATTTCGACCTACAAAGCTCCTGTGGTCCGTACTCTGTATGAGCCACGTCCTGCTTGCGATATTCTATTCCATGTCACATTTTTAATGCAAGCCTACCTTCTACCACCTTATGAATGCTGGGGGCCTCCTGATCAAAGTGCTGCCAGACAGAAAGAACGAGGGGATGAAACAGAAATAACAAAGTATTTACCAGGAGCTGTGGCCTTTCTGTGAGGCCCTGGAACAAAATACACCGAAACAGCAAAAGCTAGCCTCAAACTCTGAAGGGAGGGCTTGATAAAGAGATAGAATCATATGGAAGGGTTTAGGAAACAAAATGGTTAAAAAACTCTCCACAGCTCCTTGACCATCAGCTCTGATTGCTTTGGTTTCCTAATCTCCTGCTTGTGAAGTTTTCTCTCCTTTTGGCACGACTCTACCCACAGCTCTCTACACGGGCTCTGAAGGTATCTGCAAGTCCACGGAGAACAAGCTAATTACAGGGCTTTGACTTTCTTCTTTAGTTTCCATCTGCTAAATATTATTTTTTCATGTATGGAATTGCTGCAGTTGCCACAGAAATGTTGCATGATCAGAAACGGGAGAGAAAATGTCCGTGCGAGGATCATTTGCTTCGGATGTGGTCCAGACAGCAAAAGGACTATTGCACCATTTCATCACTTCCTTCCTTTGCCCCTTTTAGTCCCAATCTCATCAAATATCTTACATGACTGCGGGTTGCCCTTGCCTTCACCAAAGCCTTGACTGACTTCAGGAATAAGGGTGGAAGTATCGGTTGGGCAAGAGAAGAACATGAAGTTCCCTTTTTCTGCTGTGGTGCTGCTCATCCATTTCGCTGGCTTTTGTCCTTGTTGTCCTAGACTGCACGCAGGGCTCAGTGCATTTCTAAGGAGTATTTCTACCCATCTCCACACTCAAGCCAACAGCAGCACTGGGAGCTAAGCCCTGACAGTGTGTTGTCTTTTGCAAGCTGGGAAACAAAAATGGGAGAGAGATGTGGGGTGGTCATTGCTTTGGGGTCACTATCCAGAACGATGTGTATGACAATCAGACAAGCAGGAGCCCAGCTTGTTGCTCATAAAACCATTTCCATTTCAACCACGAGAAATACGGAGGGGTGGGTGAATATTCCCTACAGTGACACGTAGAACTCACTCGGCTCCTCAGAGGTGAACTTTTGCTCACAGAGACTGAGCTGATCTCACTCGCCAGCTGATCAGAAACCCAAGAGGTCCTGAATGAGATGGACATCCCACTAGTCCAAGACAAATTCCACTTTGGCTAACAACACTCAGTCTGCCCAACTTCCTCTTGTTATTTCCATTGGCTGTAGCACTCCTCACAGCCTGCCCTAGCAGTCTGCTCGCAGAGACAGGTTCAGGGGTCGCAATAAGCCAGGATATGGTAGCGTATAATGTCAGCACTTCTCTGGTGGTCCCATGTGCTTCTGCCAGGCTTCAATCTCTCATTACAATATTAGGTTTCTAACTCTTATTGCTGCAGAGGAAGCCTGGAGTGTGCGTCTTCCTCACCCCACAAAGGCACTGACTGCTCTCTAGAAGACGTCTATGTTGATCTACTGATTTCTCCCTAATTTCTCACAGCAATAATAGAAATGCCAACACCACTACCAATTTTGTGCCCACCTCCATCCCTTTAGTGCCAAAATATGGGCTGCCCAGGCTGAAGTGGCAGGGACAGCCATGGAGGAGGCTCCAGTTGCAGCCGCCTGCAGAGAAGTGCTCTCCTCCCAAAAAGCCACAGCTAATCCTGAAATACATCCACTCCAGCGGCCGGTCCTGAAAGCCCCTGGGATAAGCTATCGCTGAAGTTTTGCGTGGATCAGGGCTTCCAGCTGTGAAATGCTTCCAGACCTTTTGGCCTCGAAGGTGCAACTTTTTGGAAGATTGTTGTCATTAAATAGGTCTGTGCTCGTATATCTGTGGGAGTTCAGTCTATAGCATTTCAACCTGATGAAAGGGGAAAGAAAATAGGTTGTGCAGCAACTACTACTCAGAACGTCATCTGCAAACTGTTTAAGACATTTTTGCGTGAACAGACAAAAGATGACTACCGTATGTTTAACTTCTCATGTTCCTTCACAGAAACCCTGAATAATCCCTCTATTGTACACAAATATAAACCATTTCCTCTGGAAGGACCATGCTAGAGACAATGCAGCGTTTCTTTATAATCCTGAGAGCTATCGATACATGGCTTCAGTCCTTGCATGGCTTCTTCTGGTTCACTGTGGGTCTCGTAATAGCTGCAAGACAATTTCTGCAATAACCTAGCTATTTTCCTGAAGCCTAAATTGTCCGCGCTGAGGTTTTACATTAGCTAACATTTGAAAAGGAAGCTGTCAACACAATTTTTCCTCTGAAATTGATAGTTACACAGCTACACTTGAAGGCCCAGCAGTTCAGCCAGCCCGGGTGAGTAGCAGGGAACAAGTCTCTCCAGCTCAGCTCCTGCCATGTGTTTGTGATCTATCTTTCCCTTTTTTGCAAACACATCTCATTCAGCACGTGGCATCCCATGCATGTGAAGCGCACACAGCCGGTTCCCCCGGAGGCTGTGGGGCCTCTGGTAACACACAGATCTCTGCACCACGTGAATTTGCCGTGTCCCCGTCCCTGTGCTCCTCCATCTCCCCCTCGGAGGCTGAGCTGCAGCCAAGAGCAATCCCACCCCAATCCAGTCCTGAGCTCCCGCAGTACTTGCTGTTTGGGATATCCCAGGCTGCCAGGACTGCAAAGGTGGCTACCACACCAGACACCACAGACAGGAGGCTGCAAGTTCATGCCCCACAGACGCTGTGTCAACAGCTTCTAAAACCGTAGAGGTTTGGTACTTACAGGCGGACCTGAAAGAGAGAAAAGAAATAAACAATAATTAATTTTTTTATGCAATAAATCCTAACAAGAGGAGCTAGAAAAAAAACATTGCACCATCTTTTGGGCTTAATCCTCAGGCTGCTCCCATTTGCTGATGCACTTTCACCAGCTCCCTGCTTGTTAATTAAGGTATCCCCACAATTAGCAGTTGCTAATAACCACCGTGAGTGCAGGGCAGCCTCTGACAGCCCTGTCAGAGCCTTGTGCTGGGAAGGCCACGCAAGTCGGGCTCTTGACACTGTCAAACTCAGTTTTGGTCCTTCGGCACACATGAGAGTGGGGAACTTGTTATTTATGCGACTCCTCCTCACATCCTGCCCACCCTAGGGGCTGAGAAAGTTGAATCTGAGGAGGCAAGAGCCCCTTTGCTGCTAAATTTCCCACCAGCATTGGTGCTCTTGTGAAGGTGTGAAATGCTTAACGAGGCTATTTACAGCTATTAAAGACATCAGATACCTTTTCTCTTTAATATAAGCAAATTATCCCCTTTTCTTCTGCCTCTGATCCCACAGAAGCCAATCTGCCCTCTTGGAAGAAATTCCCTCAAATCCTCTGGGTTTCTTTTATTTTGGAAATCTTTTTTGGAACCTGCCAGTGTGGAGCACTGCATCTCCCTCATACAGAATGGTTGTACAATATATATCAGGGCTTAAACAGCACATTTCTTTCATCAGTTCCCAGAAAATTCCTCAAAATCCTGACAGATATTGTGTGTGTGTGGAAAGAAACCCCTGGACTCACTATTTTGTGGTTTCCTCTCTGTGGGAGAAGCAAGACACACCATACAACTGTCAGGGGTTTCTACATTCTCCATACTTTATAGACACTCTGTTTTCTTTTTTTTTTTTCCCTTCACACAGAGTGCCAAGAAGCAAGGCTAAGCAGTATAACAGGCGAGCTGACAGATAACAGGCAGCAACCTCCTCTTTGCACGGGAGGCGGATGTCCCGGTGAGCACCTGCAGAATACGTCGTCATCCTGAAAACACCCCTGGCTGAAAGTCCACAAAAGAAACTGGAGACTTTGGATGAACAAACGTTTTCCACGCTGGAAATCTCTCACTTAGCATGACTCTCTTATACTAGGTTTGGCGGCCTAAAACTGCCCTGTCAAATGCCATTGTTAGACACGGTGTTCATTGTGGTTGGTCAGAAGAGGTTACCTCTAGAGAGTAACTTTTGGTTATAATACAAAAAATAATAACCACCTTCATGATGGCTGACAGAGCTAAAGTCAACACTCAACAGCTGGAAGGCTCAACAACTCAAAACAACTCCAATCAAATTTAGGACAGGAGCTCAGAGGCAACCCAGATTTGGTTGGCCTGGCAATCGCCCACCACCGGTGTTGATGCGGAGGTCACTGTCCTCAGAGCTGGTACACCAAGTCCAAACAACAAAAGGGCTTCTGATCAGAGAGTTCATTTAGGAGGGCAAGGTCAGACTCAGATGCAGGAATCCTAATTCATCCCAGAACAGGAGAAAAGAAAGAAAGAAAAAAAAAAAAAGAGAGTTTTCTGAGTCTGGCTGGGATGACAATAAAGTTCTGTGAGAGAGCTGTTTTGGAAAGATTTTGTTTCAGACCGAGTGCCCTGTCACAAGGTCAATGCTTATAGCTTGCCAATACACGGACTTTATTTCCATTAGCGACGCTACAGACCCTTAACAACCCGCCTACCTGTCTGTGTGGACTTGGGGCACTCATGGATTGCATGAACTGAACTGCTGAGCTAATATTCAAAGAAAAACTTAAGGACATGCAAACCCTGAGCCACCCCTGCCCTTCCAGCCCAAACACGACCAGCCAGCAGCACAGCCTGTAATGGCATTGCCATACCACTGAGAGCAAACATAAGCTCTTGTTTGCTCCAGAAGCTCCGTCCACAGAGCGGAGTAAATCAGCAATGCCGGCAGCTCTGGGCCACACACCCCACACAGATCAAAGGAGGGAGGAATAGTGGAGGCCCATCTCCGTTATGTGCCCCCTATAAAATTAATGGTTATGTGAAGGGGACTGCACAGTCTTGTGTAAACACTCATCAGTGAGCTGCAGGGACACAGTCTTGGCTGCAATAAGTCAGTCAGGAGAGACCATCCAGGGACTGAGTTTCGAATGCCGGGATCATCCATGTGACCCAGGAGAAAGCTAGGCTCTCAGACAGAGTAATTTCCAAAAGCAACATCAGCTTCCATGGGCTGGAGGAGGAGAAGGAGGAGGAGGAGAAGGAGGAGGAGGAGAAGGAGGAAAGATGTCCTAAAGACAGCAGGAAGGGAGGAGGTGCTGCTGGATAAGCTGTTGCAAAGCATAGAGGATTTTACAAAGCAAAATAAAGCTTCAGCAAAATGCTTTGGTCGTATTCTGTCACAGTGATAAATGACAAGGTGGAGCAGGGGTGCTAAAGTGGCTCGGTCCTTAATACAAGTAGTAAATTAATGCACATTAGAGGAAAGAGTGGGTAAAGGAGGACGGAGATACTTCAGCCTCTGCTCTCGACAGCTCCAACCATCGGCAGTGCAGTGAGCTCAGCCCTGCCCAAAGCTCTGGAAGAGCTGCTCTGGCCCCAGCGGGGATGATGACAACCCTGTAAGCCAAGGGAACAAACCCACAAGTTGGCCAGGCTGCATGGGACCCTTTACAAAAGCCACCTGAACTGCAACAGAATCACCATACCACCACTCCATGTAGTCCCCACGTCACCTGTCTCTTGCAGTCCCAGCCAGTTTGGGGCAGCCATGTGGCAACAGGCCTGCTTGACCCCAGATGGGCTCGGTCTTGGTGGTGAACTCCAAAGAGCTCCATAAACAACCAGGAGCCAACAATCTTGACAGCCACAAGTACAAATCCAACCTATTGGGGGATCCTCCTCTCCTTACAGCAGGCTCTTTTGGGGTGAGACAGAGGTGGTGCTGCACAGGAGATGAGCTAGATCCTCTTTCCATATAAACAGTCAACAAAGAAAGGATGAGTCAACAGAGCAGCAATAAAAGCTACTGTGAATGCTTCCAAGCCCATTCCATAGCTAAGCCTAGCCAGCAGACAGACCCAGAGCTTCCAGATCACCAAATTCCTCAGCCTTGCACGGACAGAGAACCCACACTTGTAATTAGCACCTCCAGGTCCTGTGAGTTTTGAACCTGATCTTGCTGGGACCGGAGCGATGCCGGTGCTGGCATGCGGGCTGCAGCACGACCGTCCGCCCACGACGGGCTGCTCAGGAAGCATCGCTCCGTGCCGGCGCCTCGCTGGAAGGCACTGGAGGGCTGTAAGCGACTGCAAGCGCTGTTTATCCAGCTGCGAGGCTTGTGGAGCAGCGGGGGACGGAGGAGGGGACGGAGAAAACGTGTCAGGAGTGGACGAGTGGGAGGAAGCAGTGATCTCCTGCAAAGAGGAGACCTCCAGAGTACCTTTGAAACTGAACATTGAGAAAACAAAGAATTCTTGTAGGGGTACCCAAGGTCCCTCCAAACATATGGCCTTTGGAAATTAGCACCATCTGCACTGTCCCTTCTCAGCTGCTCTGGTTTTTATGCAGACAGAAAATTTCCTTGAAGAAGCTCTGCCTTTCCATAGCCCAAGAGAGCAAATGAGCAGCCACCTAAGGGCAGGTGTACCTATTGCACATACGGAAGGAGCACACCTGTGGGGAACAGCAAGGCCATGCCACAGAGCCCTCTGCTCACTTGACCTTCCTCACGGCCCGTTCAAACAGTGACTGACTACAACAGAACTGCAATGATTCCTTTTCTCTCACCCACTCAGAGAGATAAAATGCCACCCACCACGTCATAGCCTCTTTGGCCTCAGAAAAAGAGAGGCTTAGTTTTGCAAGTGGGTCAAATTTATCCTAATCTGGGAAGTCCCATGTTCCAGACTATCAGATGTTAAAAGCCGGATGTAGAGGAGCAGGTTTGGTGAGAGGCCTTCTGCTGATGACGGAGAGATGACTCGGATGACTCCAGCTTGAGACGGCAGTGCTCTCTGGACCGAGAGGATCATTGAAGTGATCCCATCCTCTTACGGGCATTTCCTGAAGTCTGGAAAAGTGTCCGTTCTCAAAAGGTTCCCAAATGCTGTTGCTTACTTTTTTCCCTCTAATTTTTTGGATTCAGGCAGTACAGTGTCTGCAACATGGGTATCTTCCAGCCTGCTCCTCATACCTCACATACAAGGGTTTGTTTTTTTTTTCCTCTTGTACAGCATACATAAGATGACGACAGAGAGGGAACACGAAGACATTATTGTTGCTTACTTGGGTCATCCTCACTACACACTCCAGCAGGGAAGATGTAAACATGTAATCCATCCCTGTGAGGAAATCCAGCCATTTCACAGACCCAGAAGCCAGCCGTAGGGGGTTGGAGAGATACAGTTACTTCCTGACATTCAGGGCTATGTTAATTGATAACAAGATAGCTGTGGCCAGGCAATTAGTTATGAAATGCTGATTAAAATGTCAGCGGCCTGATCATGACCTTACCCAGGGTGGCATGGAACCCCTAATTCACGGCTCCGTGGGCATTCAGTGCAGACCGACCCCATTTCGGAGCAGGCATCCCCCAGCTGGGCGCATGGAGCACAAATGATGGGTTTGGCCTATTTTAAACACTGGCCGTGCTGCGGTTTTCACACAACAGATCCAGAGTACTCCTATTCTCCTAGAGCCAACTTCCCTACCTCCATCAGGGGACAACTGATACAAGGGCAGGGTGGAGGGAACATTAACTCAGAGAACTTCAAATGAAAAGGCAAAAATGCTATGTGCCCTGCCATAATTCAGTATTATTAGTTGTAGGTGGAATTAAAGACAAAAAAGTCTTGAAAATAATAAGAAAAATTTTAAACACTGACTACCCAAAGCACAACCTCCAGAAATTTTGCTTCAGGTTTTGTCAGCAGTGGCAGACAGTCTGAGTGGATAACTCACTCCAGAGAGCAGAAGGCCCTTGCAAAAGGCCAGGCCCCTCCATCCCTAAAACATTCCCTTCTCGGCTACACCCTTGCAGAGTGCCAAGAGGTTCTTCAAAGGATTGCAGAAATGCTGGACACTGAAAGGACCATCAGCATTTCACGGCCAAAAATCTGACCAACGCTAAGCTGGGGCACCAGGTTATGCCAGTCATTCAAGCTCGCCCCCAAAATCAAACCCATGACATCACTGAGACTCGGCAGTTAATAGCAGCAGCTGTTGAGGATAAAAGTCACTGCTCAGGCACTCTGAGCATCCCAGCGCACCACCACCACCAGCCCAAGCCAAGCAGAAGGCCACAAGCACAGCACCCAAAAAAAGTCCAAAGGATGCTATGAGCAAAGTAGACACCAAGGTGAAGCCTCACAGAAAAATTAACATGATTAAGCATTAGTCTCAGAAATAAGAGAGGGGGTCTGATAGTGGAGTTTAATCACAGATCCCAAGTGCATCTCCAAACATCTCTGCTTGTTTCAAAAAAAGCCTAGAAGGACAACGGGAGCCAGAAGAATCTGACAAGGGTAAGCGGGGCCTTTGGCATAACCACAGCCAGCCCGTTAGGCAAATTAAAGTGCTCAAAGACAAGAGCTCAACAATAGACAAGCAGAAATATTCTGATAAACATTCGGGAGAACTCCTTGCAAAAACAAAGGGCAGGAAAGGGTCAAGAGCAGATGTCCCACACAGCGCTGGCTGCACCCAGGACAAACAGAGCACCTCCAGCACTGCCAGGGCAGAGATGGGGGGATGGCCAGCGCTGGGCAGCACAACGCTCGTTTTGGGCAGGCGTCTTGGGTCAGCAAGCTCTTCCCAAGCAGCAAACAATCACATTTGTCCCTGCCATGCTGAAGCACTTAGCACCACAGAAAGCAGAGAAATCCGCCTGGGAAGGACTCCCAGGGTCAGCTCACCCAGTGGGTTTTCATGCTTGAAGGCCCCCCCACGGTTTTCCAGTAGTCGTGCGGACCCCTGGATGGTAAATGGAAACCTTATGGTGGTAGGCTCATTCCACCCCACCACCTTCTGCCAAAGAGCCAGCGTGCCCCCAGGCTCCAGCAAACCACCAGCCCAAAACCGCTGCTCTTGACTATCCCCCTTTCTCTTCCCCTTCTGCCTCCCCTGAGCAAACCAAACAGAGATTAAAGGATTCCTGTGAAATGAGAGTGACACGAAACTGAGGAGGGAACATCTTCAAAGCAACCAACGGAATAAAAAGCCTGTACCTAACCCATTTGGGCAAATATTTCTCTAACCTGTTGCTGTCCTCTGGGGATAGCGACACCACACGCTTCCCTAGTGATCCAGTCCAGGCAATACCCAAGCCCTGATTCATAAGGCCATATTTATTATCTTTCTTAGAGACTACCCAGAATTTCCAGTGTTGTTGTTTAAGTCAGTCAATGACCTCTGATGCACAGCAAATTCAAAGAAGAGATTTTTTTATTTCTCTCCTTTTTGCGGTTACCTCATGTATTTGATGTCTGCTGTCCTGCTCCTCAGTCTTCTCTTGTCTTTAGACTAAACAAAACCTAATTCTTCCAGTCTCTCCACAGAGGCCATGTTTTCTGGACCTCTGGTTGTTCTCACTGCACCCCCTCAGTGGCCTTTTTGCCTCTTGAAATGTAATTCTCAAACAGCAACCTCCTCTCCAGCTCACTGCATGAGTCAATGGCAGACAACTTGGTGAAGGCAGAAGACATGGTGTCTATTTATCTTATCCACAGGGTCTTACTCACAGAGGGAAAATGAGTTCCTTCCTGTCACCACCTCTGCCTTGCCCTTATGTTCTGACGTGTCACTTGTTCTCCATGAGCCCTCAAAGGCTCATTTCTTTAAGAAGATGATGTCCTCTCTGTCTGGTGTGACTGGCATTCATGTTCCAGTGAGGAGGAAGGTCACCTCCTCACACACAAGGAACAACTTCAGCCTGTTCTTGGTGTCCTTGACAGTCCCACCTCATCCTAGGCTTTCAGATTTTCATCTTGCATATCCATTCATTTTAAATCCTTCCAGCTTTACTTTCTTCCTGTCTTGAATTTCACCTTGCTGAGGACTTCGTGATTTTCTTTAGCTGATCTCTTCCTTTAGCTCCTTTGCACTGGGACAACTTCAACTCGTGCCTTCAACAGTTTTCCTGCCAGGCTGCTGAGTTTTCTCAACTTCTTCCCCAGTTCCTGCTCTCCAGGGGCACTACCCCACCAATTCCCCAGCTCCTTCTGTGTTTTTGAAATCCACCTCAAACACCTAGACATTTCCAGAAACACCTCGCAACTCTTAGTGTGAAGACACGCATGCCAATTCAATAAGGTACCACTCCAACAAACCCTACCCTTTGGCAGATGTTTGATCATCTCTCTGGAACTCCCACCCTACGTCCCCTAACACGTCCTTTTCCATGCCAGGAATAAGAAGGTGACATCTGAAAGCTCTGGAGAGATCCAAACCAGTTTGAGAATTGCAGCTGGTTGTTCAGGAGGAGTCTCTCGTTTCTGCACTGAGGAGCTGGCCGCTTCTTCAGCACTGGGCCAGGCCCTGCACAAGTCCTATTCCTCAGAGAGCTGCAGAATTAGGAAGGAACCACAGGGAAAAAATGGCCAAAGTAAATCATGGCTGGGTAAAGCAGAAACCAAAATCCATGGCATTTTTACTTCCTGCTGAAAATTACAATCTCATAATGTGGTTGTCAGGGAAAAGTAGAAAGTTGGACCTCATTATAGCTAATAATGATTTGAATAAATTGTCTGCTCATGCACATCAAATGCAAGTGGCACACTTTATTCACGTGGCAAATTGCATAATTCATTTTAATCCTATATAATTTTTGCAACTAACAGCTGATTTTAATAACTAGTGCACTGTTACTTTTTTCTCCCCCATAATTCTTGTTATTCTTCTCTCTTTTCCATCTGCTAACTCTTTTCTTCTTCCTTCCTCCTTCCAAAATACTCTGCAACTTTTATAACAGCAAATTCTGTCACCTACCCAGGGACGAACAAAAGACCATTGTGTTCAATCTATCTTTTAATAGACTCCTTCCTCAAATACCTCACGGACTGCCAGTACTGTCTTCCAGACCCTGTCTCACACCCTTTTGAGTTATGAAAATGTTTGGGAGGGTCTTTCCTTTAGCCCAGACATTTTTCCACCCCAGATGATTGATAGCTCCCAGTTACCACTAATTACCCTATCAGCAGTTGGACATGAGCCTAGCCACAGTGCTCTTCCTCCAGAGGCCAGCAATGCATCCCTGTCGCTCGTTATCCTCTCCTTCAAGGATGGAACAAACTGACTAATTAGAGACACCATAAATTCTTCCTTCAGGCTCTTCCTGATGCGTCGCCTTGTTTCCAAACAGAGCATGTGGAAGAGAGTGGGACTGATGCTAGTCCTTTCAAAAGGAAAAATGCGATGGGGTTTATGAGCCTAAGTGGGTTTGCTCAGCGTGTTTTATAGAGCAGAAGAGGAGAGTATTCATTCAGCCAACTCTAGCTGATGCTTTTTAGCACATCTCAAGCTGGAGAGGTTGGCTGGGCTACCCCCTTGCCTGGTGGGAGCCAGGCTGGGGCAGCACGCACATATGGAGACAACCTGCGCTGGCTCACAGGGATAAAGGGCTCCCAGCTTCCCTTACCTAGAATGAACTGAGCGTGCAGATCCCTTCCCTGCTGCCTCCAGTGCCAACACCAGATGCACAGCACACGCCGTGGAGAGAGCCATCGAACTGGAAAGGCAAAGAAGTAACCCCAACCAACTGCTGCCTCCCGCTGAGCGTGGCCTGGAAGGCACCTGCATTCTCTCATCTTCTCAACATGGCAAATTTGACTCCGTAAGTTTGCTGAATTCTGTCAGGACCTCCATCTTGTTTGAGAGGGCAAGATTTTTCTTATTTAGGCATACAGGTGGTTATTTTTTAAGGTAGTGAGAGCTCTCATTATCTCTCGATCTCAAAAAGAAAAGAGAACACAATGAAAATGGACAAGAAATACTTTATTTTCTCCCCAGAGCAGAGAAAAAATAACTTGGAGGAAAACCAAGCAAGTTTAGACATCAGTTGCTCTGAAGCTCTTCCTCCCAGACAAAAGGAAAGGCTCTGAGGGCATGAGGGGAAAAGGGCATTATATTTAGAGAGAAGTTTCTCCAAAGTACATGGGACGTGTGGTACACCTGATAAAAAAAGGTTGAGACTCCTCAGCCACTGCTAAAGAGGCAAATTCTATCAAAACAGGAAATCCTTAGTGTTCTAGAAAAGAAGAGAGCAAAGAGGAGGAATGTGAACCAAGATCTGCAACAGTTTGCTGCATGGGAAAGGCACGTAGAAAAACCCATGTGGAGAAGGGGGGAATGGCTGACTGCATGCCAAACCGTGTGGGGCTGGGGAGAGCGCGTGCCCCACACCAGCCCTCGAGCCAAGAGTCACACGTTTGTAGCTTCCCTTCCCAAAGGGCCTGAGAGCCACTTCCCATCACCATTCCAAGAAACTCCAGGACCCTGCCTATTAGGATACAGTTTAGGGGAATAGCAGAGCATGGGGATCTATCCAGGGTGGCTTTGGAATTCAGAGACAGAAATATTCACAACCACACCTGATAACCCCCATCTCCATCTGCTTCCCTAGAAAATAAGCTTTTTCTAGAAGCACTCAGGTCATCCATTAGCAAGAGATCACTAAAAAACACAAAGCTATACCTTTCAGAAAAAAACACGTTTCTTGCCCCCTCTCCTCTCCTCCTGTTTTTAAGCCCACATTAAATCACGTTGCACAGGGGATGGCAAAGAGCCTCACAATACCACAACACCACAACTTCTCCCTGGGTTTCAGAGGGGTCAGAGCCAGGTACATCACTCCCTGTTGAGCAGAAAGCTGATACGTGGCTCCCTCGCTGTGGCCAGGGCAGTGCCACAGACCCATGAGCTCTGTGGGTGCTTTTAGGGTTTCAACCCCTCTTTCGTGTGTGTGGCACTTGCCTACAGTAGGGTCTAAGGGGAAGTTAGTCTATAGGCAAGGACTGCCATTTTGGGAGACATAACTACTCCCTCTTTGCTGCCAAAATCACTCCAATAAGAAGCTAATATGTGAAAACTAAACAAAAAAAGGATTAAAAAAATCCTAGCCCATTGTGTTCTTCAGCTCCGTTAGGGACAAGGCCAACATACAACTCCCAGCAGCTGCCGTTGCCTCCAGCAACATCTCCTCCCTTGGACAGCAGCGGCAGATGGCAGAGGAGAAGGACAAGAAAAGAGCAGCCACTAGGATCTGGCTGCATCCACCCAGTGCCACATTCCAGTGCCAGGTTCAGCCTCTGGAAGACCCGTCCCAAAAGGTCCTCTACCTGCTGCTAGTTGAGGCGCCCAGCAAGGGCAGCCTGGTGTGGACGGGACAGCTGGGTGGTCCCCAGCGAGGCGGACGCACTGCCCAGAGCAACACCAAATCATAATAAACAAGTCCCTCACACAAAGCTCTGTCAGTTCAGATTCCAGTTCAGCTGATATAATCTTCATTTTCTCTTTAAAAGAAAGAAAAAAAAGAAAAGCAAAAAGAAAAAAACCAGACATCCTAAGGGAGAGGAGTGAGGCAAGCGATGGATTGATACTGCCCGTGTGTGTCTCAGCCCCCCATGTGCTGTTAATCAGCTGCTCCCCAGGGAATACGCTGATTTAATTACTGCCTGCTTGCACAGCTCGTCTGCGATGCTGCTCGCCCAAGACATCGCATGAGGAAGAAACAGACACCGAGTCTCAGCAGCCAGGCTAGAACAGGATGGGCAAGCAGAACAGGAATCATCCCAGCCCTGGTTTGGAGAGTGAGGGGGTGCATTGGTCCAGGGAGCCCATGCAAGCGGGCTGCCACCCAATCCCTTATGTGCAAGAGGCAGACAGCATCAAAGGGCACATCACTGCCCCACCAGAGCCTTGGGCACTGCAGAGGGGATGGATGCAGCAGGGAGTCACCTTTCTTCTATCTGAAACACAGACTTATTTTGTGGGGAAAACCAAAGACACGCAATAGGCAAAGAGGGAGCCTCCAGACTGGAAAGGGGAGAAATAGCCAGATGCAATAAAGGGCAGATGCCCGGTTACCAGGTGTCATGTCACAGCCCGCTCCTCTCACCAGGTGCGTGGCACAGACCCCACACATGAGCACATCTCTCCAACCCCTCTGACTGCCATGCTGCTGGCATTCTGCACTGTTAATCTAGGATGTCTGAGCATCACTGTAATGCAAACGAATATTTTCCAGGGCTTCTGCTTCTCAATGCATTCATAATGTCAAAGAGGCAGTGCACAGACGGACACAGACCTGGTACAGCTCCTGGAAGGGGAGAGCTGCATCAAGGGCATCCACCCTCAAAGTGACTCATAGGACAGTCATTTTGAGGGGGCTTCAGCACGAGATGTGGGTTGCTGCTCTCCCACCTGGGGGACAGCCGGGAGGCTTAGTAATTAATGGCCGTACGCTCGCCTGCGAAGGCTGGCGCAAAAAGCATCGCTGCATCTTTAACAGCTGCCAGCGATGGGAAACTCATTGGAGTGTGTGTTCAGAGGGGAAGAAGGTTAAGATGATTAACTGGTGCTAACAAGTTTAGGATGTGGAAGAAGTATTTTCTTGGACGTCCATCAAAGAGAGGATTGAATGTTCCCTGGCGGAGGGGGGGCGGTATGTGTTTAACAGATGAGGTTTCTGCCTCCCGAGGCCCGCCCAGCCCCGCATGATGCAACCTCTCCCTTATAAAGGCTGACTCTGCCCCTGTACCATCAGCGTACCTGTGGCCCCAGCCTGGCACAAGGGCTGAAAGGCGATCCGGGGGAAGGAAAGCCGCCCCTCCCCTCTTCCTGTTGATCTGTGTCCTGGGACAGCCTCGGGCACCGGCGGATCAGCCTGGTCCTTGGTCCCCGCAGGACAAAGGTGTAGGCAGATGCCCGGAAAAGCCAAGAGGGAATCGAGTATCACCACAACGAAAGCAAAAACCTTGGAGAGGACGGCTCCTCGTGGGCCTCCACAACCCTCTCTCTGCCCCACCAAACCAAACAGAGCCATCCTGCCACTGGCCAGGCCAGCGACCCGCTTTTTACCTCCCCATTGCGCTCAAGTGCATGGCAGCATCTAACATTGGCACTGAAGGAAAGTCCCCTTGCAAACAGCTTCGGAGTGAACCACTTGGTGCCTGCAACGTCTCCTTTGGCCCATCCCGGGTATTTTCAGCGCTCTTTGGTGGCTGGCGGGCGCCCACGCTTTGCGCAAGGGGCTTGGCCGCCACCGGGCGCCGTGCCCCGCCGTGGAGCCTGGCGGCCAGTACGGCTCACCCTCATTCCTCCGGCCGCCGCGGAGCTGCCAGGATGGGCAGCACACGCGAGACCCACGTCGCGGGGCCCGGACGTGCGTCAGCGGCTGACGCAAACCAGCCCGGCCATGTGCACACAGCCCAGGCCTGGGAAAAATCCTCCACCCCGGTAGCACGCTCGTGCTGAATCAAAGCCGTCGCCGTACAGTAGCAGTGCAATGTGCTCTTCGGGTTTCCTCAGCCAGCTGGGATGTTTCTGCCTTGCTTTGTCAAGGCGCTGATTTATGCCCATATGTACCATATACATTGTAAGCACAGGCACGCAATGGTGTAAAACACTTCTACCAAACATCTGTACACAAACCCGTCAAATATGCAGAAGCTCCCTGCTGCAGCCCTCAGCATGCGCCCCGGCTGCCCCACAGGCAACCTGTCGGGCCCCAGTCTGGATGTGGGGTGCCATGTGCCACTGGATTGTTATTCGCACACAGATAGTAAAGGTCACATTGGCGCCATTGCCCGATAAAAATCAGCACAGCTACAACGCATTTCTCCTGCCTCAATCTGTGCTTTGGCTGGAGCACTTCACAGCGGGTATCTGCTCCAAAAACCCTTTCCCATGCACTTAATCCTCAATGTCTTTCTCTACACCATACCTTTGTCTGAGGAGTAGGTTAATTTATCCCTGGTTTTGCACTGGGAATGGCTGTATCAAACAACCAAGGTTTATCCAGGGCTGGGATATAACATTTGGGCCATAATATACAAGCGCCATTAAAGTTAATGCTTGTGTCACCAGGACTCATGCACACCTGAATACAAATATTCACCTGTTTGCACCTTTGGGCAGAGCTCAGCCTCCAGAGAAAAAGTCCCATAGAAATTCCATGACTTTGGAGGAAATTCTTCCCACCTTCCAGCCAGTTTAAAATAAAAAAAGCCAAAAATAAAAAGTTCAAAATAAGAAGGCATAAAAAAGACAAAGAGGGGAGCCCCGGGGCATACAGGAAGCAGGCCTGAGCATGGCAAGTGGGAATTATTTGAACAAGTAGACGGGTGTGAATAACCAGGCCACCCTCTTTCAGAGCACTTGTGTCCATCACTGTTCCAGAGTGCCTTCCCTTTTCAATGCTTTGGCTGTTTCTAGGCATATTTTGGACAAAGAGGGAAAGGCTGAGGTGTTTGCCATCCTAACTCTACTGAATGGTAGCACTACAGGGATGCTTTAAGCCCTCCAACCATTTGGCAGCGCAGGCCACGCTCACAACTGTATTAATGGCTTAGGCAAGCCCTCCTAGTCTGCACTGAGGCAACAACAGCAGGTTAATTAAAATCAATTAAATACTCCTTAATAAAGTTGGTTTAAATCCCCGAAGCAGACTAAGCCGGATGAGTTGATGCTTAGAGGTTTAAGGAACATCCTTTCTCCCTCTTCCTGTCCCTCAGCCGTGGATGTGGCAACATGCAGGTGACAAAAGCCAAGGTTGGGGTGACTCCTCAAGCCACTCTGGGCGGTTAAGAGCACAGGCAGCCTACATGTTCAGAGAAAGAGAGTTAAGTGACCAAACAGACTATTTGTTTGGTTTTTTCCTGAATTGTTCATCCCCATTTATTCATAACTGCTCACAGAATCCATGGAATTCATTGTGTGGTTTGCATCTTCAAAACAAATGAAACAACAGTATGTCTAAACCAAACAAACCCCAACCCAAAATACAGCCAGCAGCCCAGGGCGCATGAGCAACTTTCCAGACTGAAGTGTGTATATACTCTGGAGGGCCCAAAAATGTGGACGGGGGAATATATTTAAATTTCAGGGAATAATAGAATTCCCAGGAAGATGTCTTACAAAGCAGGGAAAAAAGGAAGGCAGTATTTAAGCAATGATTATGCTGCAATTTTTTCTTCCAGATGTGCTACGGAGATGGCGTGCCAGAGAATCCCGTTTTCTGACATGGCAATGTGCTGCTGCGGCTGCAGCGGTGCCGGATGCCCATCTGCAGCAGCCCAGGCACTGCTCCCTCCAGATCCCAGCTCTCCGGACAGCCCTGCCACGAGGGCTTAGTCCTTCCAAGGCAAAACACAATTCAGAGAGCTCAAAACTTTTGGCAAGGAGCAGCTGCTTGAGACCGAAGTCCTCTTTTCCAATTGTTTTGTTAGCGCTTGTCAAAAAGCTGCGTTGAGCCACTTTCAAAGCGGAAAACACCTTTTGCACAGTCAGCACAGAAAGCCACACTGACTTACCGTCCTCAAAAGGGGTGAAATACAAAACCATAGCATTTCAACCAGTTCAATGCACCTCCTGACAGTAGGGCCACAGGACCAAGGGTGTTCCGTTGCACCGTCCCACCTCATCCTCCTCATGGCTCTGAGCTAGGGCCACTGACACGGCTTGTGTTTAAATAGCTGGAGTTGACTCCTTTCCACACCCTCACCCCACACCAGGGAACTCAAACACCTCCTTCACCTCTTGAGACTCACTAGTGTGTTCATGTTTTTAATCTCATGGGAGCCCTTGAGCAGCATTAAGACACTGGCACAGGGTGCCCAGAGAAGCTGGGGCTGCCCCATCCCTGGAAGCATTCAAGGCCAGGTTGGACAGGGCTTGGAGCAATCTGGTCTAATAGAAGATGTCCCTGTCTGTGACAGGGGGATGGAACTAGATAATTGTTTAGGGTCCTTTCCAACCCAAACCAATCTATGATTCTATGATCTGTCCAAGCAGCCCCAGCAAGGTGAAAAAGAATCACATTAAACATGACAGCAAGAAAAGATAAAAGCCATGAAAACAACCTGGCAAGAGATGGAGCACCTCAGCTGGGATGTGGGGAGAAGGCAGGACTTGGGCACTGTCCCCCTTTTGGCTCATCTCCACAGAGATGTTTGGGGAGAAGATACAAATCCCCCGGTTAGAAACAGATGCATCCACTTGGACACAACATCCTGCCTGTCTGCTGCAGGGCCAAGGCTCAGCCCACACTGCCCAGGAGTCTCCCCTTGCTCCAGCCATCCCCACCAACCCCTCATCTGCTAGGTCAGGTCCTGTCTTTCACAGCATTTTTTCCCTCCTTTGCAAATGTCTGTGGGGACGGGCACAGGTCGGGATGTGGGAAATCCTGCTACTTCCCGTCTGGCCCCGCTGGCTCTGGGTGACATCCTGGGTGGGAGCCGACACCCCACTGCAGCCCTACACTGTCTCTTGCTGGCCTCCTCCAGCAGCTGCCAGTGTGCCGAGGGGTCTGGACAGCACGGGACAGGCGTAGCCAAGAAGGAAAGCAGAACGCCTGGACCGAGCGTGTGCGCCACGTGGCACACGCCCCCTGGGTGCAGCTGGGGCCACCGCTGCACCTCGGCTCCTGCAAGCTTCCCTGCAAGAAGGGGAACAGCAGCAACAATTTTGAGTTGCAGTATCTCCTGCTGGTGTTTCTGTAAAGTCAATCGCAGCTGAAGGGTGGCCGAGCAGCTTTCTCTGTGCCCCATGGTGGGGCAGATAGGAAACGTGGGTGAAATTTTGTATGAGAAGAAATGCCCAGGGGACATTCCTTTGCAAAGCCTCAAAGACATTCCGGAGAAAACCTCAGTTCCTGGCCACTGCCAAAATCCTTGCAGCTGCCCCACACCATCCTCCAAGCCCCTGTAACAGTAGAAGGTACACTGGTTTGTAGCAGGGCTGTGCAACCTTCCTCTGACTGCCAGTGCCAGTCCCTGGGAGCTGCCTCCTCCTGCAGCCCAGGTCCCTCCTCTGCCCCTGAGTGCTGCCAGGGAGGGAGGGATGGAAAAGTCATTCAGCATCCCTCTGAGCTGCTTCCCTGCTTGCACGGCTGACCGCCTCCAGCACCGCAGGCTCCCAACCTGACCAAGGAGAAACCGGACCAAAACAAGCATTGTGGAGGCAGAGGGAAAGCAGCCAGCCTTTTTTATTTTTTATTTTTAAAGGGATATTGAAGACCAGAGCAGAGAGCCAGCAGAGTGAAAAACAGCCACGTGGGGACTGTGAAAATCAGAGCTGTGGAGAGAAAGATGGGAAAGGTCTAATAAAGAGAGTCACAATATACAAAATACACAAGTGCCCAGCTCCACCAGGAAAGCTGTGGGAAGGGATTGTGGTGTAATCCCTGGCTGTTTGAGGCTGCCCAGGCAGACACAGTCTGGATCTGCAACTGGATCAAGATTAGACCAGGAAAGCTTAGATTTTTTTTCCCTGTCAACCTGAAACACAATGCTTTTCCCTTGCAGCTTTTTTTTACTACATAGAGGAAATCAAGGGAGGTCATTTGGCTGTAAGAGGATCCTCCAGCCTCAGGTAGCTCCCAACCACATCCACTTACCATATGGAAAAGCATCTGCTCAGCCCCAGAAAAATTCCCCAAGTCACATCCATGCATGCAACAACCTCAGACCAAAACCCGTGCTGAGCTCCCTGCCCACACTTGGCCCCTTCCCAGCACAGGGTCTGGGATTGGAGAATAGCTGGCTACAGTCATTGCTGCCGTTGAGGTTTCGCCAACCTCTTCCCCGGGTCTCTTCTCCAACCTGTACAAAGTTGTCCCAGATCCGTCTAGCAGTAAGTGGGGACAGAAGGAATGACAGAGGTTATCTATTGAAGGGAACAAAGTCATTAATTACCCAGATAGGTTATGCTAAACTTGAGGGCTGTGTCCTCCCCATCGAGACACTGCTGGAGAAGCCCACTGTGACCTCTAAACTCAAAAAACACAATGCCAAGGAGCAACATCTCACAGGTAGTCACACGCAGCCCAAGTAATCTGAAGTAGGTGCTTTCCAGTCAAAAGAAACTTATATTTCCGTATCGTTTGCTATAAATACAGCTGTGCTGTTCTTCTGACCATGTTATTCCTAGAATCCTTATCACATGCTCTCAGGCACAGCACAATCACACACTTCACAATCTTCTTTTTCTCCTATTCCCAGCTTTTCCAAACCATTTATGCTCACAATTCCATCTGTTCTGAAGCTCTTCTATGGCAATGGGTGACACTGCCCTGGACCTCCACATCCACACCGAACAGGTCAGCAAATGAACTTGTCTTCCTTTTCCCCTTCTCTGCCATGCAGGGACCTGACTCACAGTTAGGGATGAACTCAAATGTCACTTCTGATAAACATTTTGCTGAGGAGCATGATGTGTTTATAGGCAGTGAAGAGGGCCAGTGAGAAGCAACAGGCATGCGCCAAGTCTTGCGACATCTTGACGCTTCTGAATACCTTGGTCTCCCGCAAAAGTCATGTTGTCTGGTCCTTCAGGCGTTTTAAACACAAGGGGAAAAATGCACAGAGGAAAAGGATTCCCAAGGTCTTGTGCTGGAAGAGAGACCATGTTGAAACATGGTCAGGTGGCCTGCATCGCACCAGCCTGGAGACCAAAGGGAAATACCCTGGAGCAAAGGGTCTAAGAGGAGACAACAGCTGGCTGAAGGTGCCTTTGTTTCTGTACTGCTCCAAGCCAATCAAAACCTCACCTGCCACAGCATCAGCTGCAGACCATGGTTTCATTTCCCTCAACAGCTTAGCTGACAGGGTGGGGGAGAATTTTATGTATTGCTTCTCTATCCATAGAATATTTGATGAAGACAAGCAAGTTTGACAGGTAAAAAGGAAGCCTCAACCCTTAGGAGACATTTATTATTATTGTCCTCCTGAATCAAAGCTGCTCTTCAGCAATGCTATGCACTTAATGGAATGAACGGGCACCTAAGAGTTATGAGAAATCTGTCACAGACTGCTGCCAAAGCTTCCCGAGGGATGTGGGTATCTGTAACCAAGTGTTATCATCTCGATGCTGAAATACCTGGGCCATTCATCTATCACGCAAATGGTGTAGGAGCTGACATTCAGATGGCCTCAAAAAGGAGCAAATCTCTTTTTTCTGTGCTCTGCATTCACGTTCTAAGTTTCCTTCTTCAAGCTGGCTCAGAAGCACCAGGAGGACATTCACTCCTGTGGTTTTATGGCATTTATTTGACAAGTCCAGGCAAGAACTTAAAAATGGAGGAGGGCTGTGATTTGTGTTCCCATGGAAGGAAAAATGTTGGTATTTAAAATCACTTGAACTCAGTTTTGATCTGTTCTTTTGAGAAACGATACTTAGAAAACATTTCCCTTGTACCATCTTTTAAATTTAAACCAAAATTGCTCCTGTTGTTTCTTTCTGGGACTAAAAAGAAAGTCCAACAGTCCTGATCTGGACTACTCAAATCAGGCTTTTTCCAATGTTCTACAATTCTGGATCCTGGATTTTAGTTCTTTTCCACCACAAACCTGTAGAGCTTTAACTCTTGCTTTTACAAGCTGCTGTGTTGCAAATCCATTTTAGTCTGGCAAGACACTGTACCTCCTATGTCTGTACAACCCTAAATACAATGATTTTGAGACTTTACCTGCAGCAAAGACAACCCCTTTGCAATTTCATCCATCCTTATCCCAACTGTTGGCCACATTTAAATACCCTTTGATAAGCACGCTGCCAGATACTGTCACACTGGACACCAAAGAGAACCCAAGGGGAAACCACTGAAAATGGAAATGCTGTTTTCATGTGCTCATCCAGACATAACTTTCCCTGACACCTTCTTTGCAAAATGAGTTTCAGTCACCCAGTTTGAATATACAAATTTGAATTCTCCCACAACTTCAACTTTGGATGTGAGTGGTAGCTGGCACTTCTCTATTTTTTTCTAGTCAAATGCATCAAAAGACAATGAGGAAGGCTGAATGATTCATACTCGTGGAATGAAATGCCATTCACAAATGTTTTTTCCATAGCAATTTGTCACTTATTGTATTGAAACCACTTCAGAAGATGTGTCTCAAAGAGCCTTTTGATATTAACATGATTAAAACCATAATGCAATTAAACAATCCCATAATATTTCTGTATGTTATATGAGTGGGACCTCGAGTGACCACTTCATTCAAGCCCCTCATAAATGGCTGCTTCTAGCAGAAGGCTGTTGTTCTGCAAGATGCCTCGGATAGTTGTAGAGCACCAAGGAATTCAAATCTTCTCACCCTAGAGGCATTTTGGCTCACCAAAATTCAGCTCTGGCGTTGGATCTAGCCTACATGTCTCAAACCTTCCAAAATCAGCCAAGAAAGATGCACTTCCCAAGAGCTTCTCTGCCCACTTCAAAACTGATATCTACAATCACTGGGAACACTGGCCCTCCAGATGTATCCTTCTCTCCTTATTGCCTATCTAGACATCTCCCTGGATGTCTGTCACTTTTCCTGTTGTTTCTGTGGCATGTTGGCATCTATGCACATACCAGACTTGTCGCACACATCTCCATATCAATTTCCTATACCTCGAGCACACCGTTATGCAAGGACACAAAACTTTGCGTTCACACAGGAGACCGCGTTAAAAAATCCTTCAGTGAGCTGTAGACACACAAGGTCCTTCCAAAGTGCCAGCTGTCCCAGATCCCTACCTGCCGGGCAGTTGCATCGCTGGTGTGTGTCTCGAACTTCTCGATGTCTTGGCAAGTGGAACTTTAATTTCTGCCAAGAGAGGAAAAAACAGAAAAAGGATTAATTTATTGAAAGCAAAGCCTCAAATTCTTGAAAAAGTGGAAGTGGGAGGGGATGCTGCCCAAGTAGAGATGGGAGAGACAGGGCAGAACAGTTTGGGAACGAAGAAAGGCAATAAAGTTCATAGTCTTTAACTAGAAATGAGGGGTTTGATTGAAAGCAGGCTGAGGGAGTTTCATAATGGCCTCCAAATGTGGTCCTCCTGACAGGCATTACAAAACCAAGAGCCAGCAGTGGCAAACAGATTGGTGACTGTGTCCTCGTGACAAAGCCGCATTTCTCAGAAGACCCACTCAGCAGGCAGAAAATGAAGATCTGAAGCAGGTCCTCTTCCACCCTGCAGCAGACTCCTCATGCTCTTGGAGACACCTGGATGGACAGAAGGGTCCCACTGCAAGGCTGTGGCTGAAGATGAACTGGAAACAGCAACAGCACCCCCTGAAATCTTCAGACGCTGTGAAACTTAATTGTTCCCCAAGGGCAGAACACAACAAAACTTATCAAGAGCTTCCACAAGGTGGAATTTTTGTCAGAATGCTCATTTCATATGCGTTTGGATTCCTAATGGTGCCAGCGTGTCAGCCTCCTGCTCTCTGGGCCCATCTGTGTATCTCTTGAAGGGCAAATAAAGTCCACTTGACATCACTGCATCTTCCCTCGCAGGAAACGTCAACAAAATTAACCCATGTCCTGAGCAAAATGTGCTTCAGAGGTAGCATCCTCACCACCTCTCGTAGACTTTATAAAATAACTGTAATTTAGTGAAGAAAATGCAAATCAATCCAAATAAGTTATTCATTAATGCCTGCAAACCACACGTGGTTAATGATTTGAGAAGGCTGAGCTGCTGGGGTTCCTGAGCTACGGAGTCACTCCCTCTTCTCTCCTAACCTTCAAGCCCAATTTCCCATCCCAGTTATGCCTTCCTATTTTTTGAACTACTTCACAAGTGGGCCAATATTTCAAAAGAAATAGCCTTATGCAGGGCACAACAGAAGCCTGTGCCCAAGATCATACAGAAATTGCTTTATTTTCACAAGTAATTGAGCATCTTCCTACAAAAAGGTATCAGTTTGGGGAAAAATTCTTTTAGAGAGGATTAAAGTAAATCAACTTGTTTCTGCCTGGGATGAAGGAAGGCAGAATTGGCTGGAACATTTCCATTTTTTCACTTTGAAAGGACTGGCTTCCTCATAGCAAGTCAAAAGAGTAACGGTTGTTGTGACTGACTTGAAATTAAATATTTTCAGAGCTTTATTTTGCATGGTAGACTGAAATGTTTTGATAGCAAGTTGATTTGATATCAGGGTGAGGAGAGGGTTTTAGGCAAGGAAAATTGCCAGTTCCCATAGAGCATTTCATCGGTGTTTACCTTCTCAGTTAAAAGCACAGACATGTGAATCTCTGCGTTTGGGCACGTTCCCATGCTGCTGCCACCCCCAGATGGCACAGCTCTGCTCTGCAGCACTGCCTGGCTTCTAACTGTGCTAGTGCTCAAACATGGGCACGAGCAGGACAGCGGAGCCTTTATTTGGATACTCACACTGGTATGTGGACGTACACAGCCCCATTCCCATCTACACATGTGCCAACCAAAACGTCCCAACACGACACTGCCACACGTGGGTGGTGTTCCCATGTTTGGGAATCAGGCTCAGGCAAGGAAGGGGTGATGGTTTGCAAAGGCAGGAGCATAAAGTCACTTCCTAGCCAACAAGGGTCCAAACACCCAGGCTGCAACAGGGGCCTTTATAGGACACAAATCTGCAAGGAAACATGGAACAGATCCCCGCCCCACCAAGTGCAGAGGCACTGGAGGGGCTGAGGGGGAACGGCCGAGTTAGGGCGTGCTGCAAGAAGCCTTGGCTGGGTTGCTCTGCAGGCACACAAAGAGAGGAGCAGCATAACTGGACAGGGAAGTGATGACCCAGCAGGACTTCAGCATGACCGGCAACGGAACAGGACCGATAACATTTCCCTGAGGCTTTATCTGCAGGGTCAAGGTAGTGGAAAGACCTGGGACAACTGAAATAGCCTTCTCAAGGACGGGGCCCCTCAGCAGGGAGGTGCGGGTGCTGCGGGGCGGGCTGGGAGCACAGCCCTGTGCACCATGACCACGAGCCATCGGACACTTACCAGCATTTGGACATTCTCCCCCATCCCTCGTGTCTCCCTCAAGCCCAAGAGCTCTGCACATCCCTGGGGAGTGCCAAGGGCAGTGGTGCCGTGGGATTGCTCCCCTTTACTGGGAGGCAAAATCTACCAGGCACTTAGGAGTGCCTGGCATTCATTCTCCTGCACAGTCTATTAAGCAAACACTGCCACAGAAAAAATCCTTGGATTTTGGAGACCTCAGTTCAACTTTGGGTGGAGATGGTGAAACAAAACAAACCCCCAGCCTTTTCTGCTTCCCTCATTACCACTGTGCAAAATATTGCCTGGTCCAACACAAGAAGCTGGCTTTGCTCAGGAGAGCAAACCAAATGTACTTCCCTCTAAAAATGTCATTTCCAAGAGGAAACTTTCATTCCCAGGCAACAGAAAACCATTCAATTTTAGGGCAAGGTTGGCTTCTGTAAGCAAAATTGTAAAAGTAGGTAGGCTCTGGGAATCCAGTGTTTGCAATCTCCTTCCTGGGATCTGGGGTTAGCTTTTTCAGCTGGGGGATACCTGGAGCATGTAACATCCAAGAGAAGCAACAGGCTGCCTTCCAGAAAGGCTGAAAACACTTCCTATGGAGGGGACTGCTTTGTCAGCAGAGCCGGCTTGCTCTCGTCTGTCACGTTACCCAGTGACATAACAGCTGCATCCTCCCCCTACACCACGGCAAGTGGCTGGAAAAAGCCTTTGCCAGAGCTGGAGCCACAACCGATCACCTCCGCCTGCACCTCTGTGTACTCGGAGTGCGAGGAAAGGGAAAATCCGTCTGCAGGAGGGCAAGGCCAGGAGGGTCGTGCTGAAACATCTGCTGGGAATGGGCAGTAAATTCAGCACGGGCTTTTCCCATGGGTTTTGTTAACTCACCACAAGCGAGACAGGACAGGGCTGACATGGGTGGACAGAGCAGCGACAGCAAGACCACTTCTGACATTAAAGGACCGTGGCTGTGGTCTCCTAAACCTTGCCTGTCTGTTCTGGATGGGCACTTGAGATTAGGTGAGAGGGAGGGCACTTCTTCAAAGGGGGCAGATTAATAGCTCTTTAGCATTCCCAGTTGTTTGCAGTCACCCGGGGAGGTGAAATCATTTCCCACCACTATCTCCAACAGCTAAGAGAAACACATCTTAAATAGATAATCTATTACAACCATCAGGAGGATTTCAGGGGTGGGTGGTTTTGTTAACTCTTATTGTTTTACCTACAATTTCCCTGTTTTTTCTTAAAGGCCCAGCTCCTGGGATCACGGGACCATTTGGCACAGAGCAAAAGCAAGCAGCGAGTCCTCCCAGATGGAGCAAAAAGCTTGGAAATGACACCACCTAGGTACAGGGATTGCAAGCAGCTGAAAGGAAATGGGACTTAGCTACCAGAGAAGTTAAAGAAAAAAATAGACCTGATTGTGGGGCGAAAAACACTAAGCTAAAGATGTAGGCAGGGGATGCTTACAGCAAGCTTGCAGACCCTAGGAAACAATTGTGCAGTGTGCTTTGAAATATGGAATAAAAGGGAGGGGGGTGTAAAAAGCTTCAAGTCGGGAGGGAAAGGGATTTTTCTGGCGTCCCTCTTTTGCTTGCATAAGTAAGGAAAAAGTTCCAGGGAAATGAAACTATTGGGAAAGCAGTGAGGATCAGTGCTCCCCCCCCAATCACAGGCACATTCCTGAGTCCCTTCAGAATCACTAAAGCCACAACACCTTGAACACAAGCCCCTGAGAAGGCTGAGGGGCAGCTGATCTTCCCCCAGGGTGCACACGATTACCTGCTTTTGCATCACACATACACACTTCTATCTCTACCAGCTCACAAATTCTGGGATTTTTTTCCTAGCAGCAGCACTGAATCCATCCTGTTCTCCACCCTGATGCGTTTTTGGCAAATGAAATAGCACTAAATGTTACCCAGCATGGGAAAGAACCTTGTTTTCTTCTTTGGAAAGCTTTGCCTCTCTTGCAAATGCCAGTAGTGAGTTTATTTGTGCTCCTTGTATGATTTTATGATGTCTCATAAATGCAGAGGAATTCGAATTCCTACGTGGAGTTAAAGTTCTCCCTGTACTACCTGTTTCTGGCCCATTCTGCACAGATGTTTTTACAAGAAAACCAAGTCAATTTGAGTCTGGTAGAAAACTCCCTCGTGGTATTCGCCTACACAAGGCAGAGGTTTACACAGTAGCGAGTGAAGCACTGGTCCGGCTGCTTCTGGGAAAGCATCTGCCGCCCTCTCCCTGCTCCTCCTGAGCTGAGATGGAAACACTGCCACAGCCAGCTCGAAAACCAGGCTCCAAGATCGAGAAAACATCCCCACCAGCTGCCTTCAAATTAACATCTTAAGCAAACCAACCCAGCTCCTCTCCCTGCCACTTTGCGTATTTTTGCATGTCTAGAAGAAAGGCCTCTAAAAGGACTTTGGCAATTTGCACTTCTCAGTGCAATCTGCATGGCATCCCTCGCAGAGCCTTGGGAACACCCGGGCCACACCTGGGCACGGTCATGGCCCGGACTGGAGGGCACGACACTCTCCAGCTCAGAGCAGTACGGGTTTTGAGGATAACCTTAGAGCTCCTCTGTCAGCCCTCACAGACTTCACTTCTTCACGTCCCTTCAGCTGACCGTCACAGCCACCAGAGCCAGAAATGTGCTCCTGTGCTGTACCTCCCCTCCCACCTCCCTACCCACCTCTGACCAGCTTTTTCTAAAGCTGGGGTTCCTTTAAAGCTTTGCTGTTTTATTTTGTGATGGATAACACTGAGCTGGCAGCTGTGAAACCCATTAAGGTTGAAACACCAGGAAACTCTGAGGATGTGGCAATGAGAGGCGGTGAGGATCTGAGCAGGGGGAGGTGAATATCCCACTTTCACATCCATCACAGCAAGCCCATCCTTGCCCCTCTTCCCCTAGTCATGGTCAGCACGACTAATTTTGCTTTCCTTATTTTTTTTCTCCCACCTTTTCCCCGTTCCCTTTATCTTCCCTGTTTTTCTCCATCCTTGCCCCTCACCAGTCAGTCCAGGGCCCCACTTCAGACCTAATGAAAAGGAGGACCAGAAGGATTTTTCTTTCCTAATCAAAAGCCTCATGTGGCACCCCACCAGCTGTCCCCCAGCAGCCCCTTGCCCCGGACCTCGAGCTGCTTGGTCCATGCCGGTGCCTCTGGCTGAGTGTGGAGGTGTGAGGTTTAGATGTGTAGCAGAAGTGGGCAGCACAGTTGGCAAGGCTCTCCTTCCCAAGGGATAGAGCCCTCCTCCCCCATGGCCGTCAGACTCTCACAGGTATAAAGGGACAAGAGAGGTGGGCCAGGCCTCCCTACTCCTCCGCAGTCTCTGGCACTTTTCTCCAAGCTCTTTTTGAAGCTGTGGCCCAGGATGGAGCTGGTAACCCTGGTGGTACTCAGAGGCAAGTGCTGGCCCCTCAAGCCGTCGTTGCTGTCCTACAGCTGCTCCCCACCCTGGCTGCAATGGGGACTGTGGCCGCCCCGAGAAGCACAGGAGGGGCTCCTCAGGAAACAGGGGTGCTGCTGGGCACACGGGCATCATGAGACCCCCATTTCCTCGCTAAGCCGAGCTATAAAAAGGTGTAAAGGTGCCGCTGCCAGCAGGACACAGGGCCATCTGGCCCCAGGCACCACTCCCGGGAGGCCTCCTGTGGCACTTCTCAAATCTCAGCAGAGATAAACTTCAACTTCCCAGCAGACTCATGCCAGCAGCAACAGAGGGATTGCTGCACATTATCCCCTGCCTGGTGGCAGGGAAGGAGTCCCTGCATGAGAGTGCAACCACAGGGCACAGATCCAATCACTTGCAATGCTTCTGCCTCCCCAAACCCCTTTTTAAAGTAGGATATTGCCCCATGGACCCTATCTTTCCCTTATTCCTCACCCGAAGAGGCAACTCAAAACCATATCCTTCAGCTCCTGCAGTGTTTGCTAACTCAAGGTTCACAGCTTTTGGCTGCATACCCCGGCAGATCCAGGGACTGCTCTCACAAGACCCATAAACAGAAGCCGAGCCTGTCAGCTGTAGGTTTAAACTCCTCACCACAGACTTTCACTGCTCCTAGAAAGCAGGAGGGGGTCCAGGTCACCCCAGGTGCCAGGCAGCACTGCCCAAGGCAGGTCCCAGCAGCCACTACTCAGATCATCCCATTCCTCGCCTCATTTGGCAACAGCAGCCCATGAGGGTTTTTTTTCAGATAAAAACAGTTTTTGGGCTAGCCCTAGGGATCTCTCCAGCATGACTGAAGCCAAAGCTAGAGTAAACAGAGAAAAAGAGAGGTGGGTGGAAATGGGTCCAGCCCTGAATTTCACCCCCAAACCTCTCCTAGAGCTGTGGGAACAGGTCAGTGGGGACCTGTCTGGAGAGTTCAGAGACATGAGCCACCATCTGCTCCCTGACACACGTCAACACCACTTCAAAGCCCAAGAAGGCAAGGAATACTCATCTCAGCCAGAGTAGGGAAACCCAGACAGCCCCCAGCAGCATCAACACAGCAAAGTAAAAGGTGTCAGCAACAATAATCTGCACTTTTGGGCCCTCTTTATTGACCTGCTGAAGCCAGTAGCAGCATTCCCCCATCCTCAGAGGAGAGCCCACAGAGTCTAGTGGAGTTTGGATGGGACTCAAGTGAGTATACCACAGCCATATGCTCTGCAGTGATGCTCTGGCAGAACGAGAAACCATCCTGGCAATGCCAGTGTGTCTCATTTTCCTGAGCCAGGAGCTGTGGAGGGGGTCAGGGCTGGTACAGCAGCAATGCCAGCCCATCACAACATTGATGTGTTTGCAATTACCTCCTCCCATAGCCATGCTGGCTACGACATGCCTTGCCTGTCCCTCTCCTGGGGCTCAAACCCACGCTGAATCCCCCGGTTCAACCTCTAGCTCTAATTCTAACTCTCTCAGCATGCAAGGCTCCTGAAGAGAAGGGCTGAAAGTTTTTGCCTCCCCGCCAGGACCAGGGATGAGGTTTTCCTCTTTGCAAAAGTGCGGGCTTCAGCTACAGCGTGGGCTGAGAAGAGAGAAGTAAACGCCAACCAAGTTTGAGCAGTGGGAGGGACCCGAAAGAACAGGGAATTCAACCTAGGAGCAGCATCACTTGTGCAGAGATACATTTTTAAGGAAGGGGGGAAAAAAATGGATAACAGGACTACGCAAGCATGCATATGCCTAAAATCTATAATACTGCAGATTATACATGCAGAATGAAAGAACACCGACCTCATTGAGCAGTTGGTCAACTCTTCCCAAAATAGCTGTCTCCATTTGGTCTGCTGAGAGCCAGGCAGGGAGCTGTGTGGGTCTGTCCGCTTCCAAGTGGGACACCCGGGACTGGAGATCGGAGGTCCGAAAGTACAGCAGGAGGCTCAGCACCAGAGAAAGCAGGGAGACGCCGGGCAGCCCCGAGCCCAGCAGGAGAGGGAGGCGGCAGCATCTCTCCCCATCGCCGGTCCTGGGGGGAGCCACACACCCCCTGTCAAAAGCTGCTTCGTCGACGCCTTTCCAGCTCTTCTCCTCCAACATTCCCTCCCTGTCCTGAGAAACAATAAATAAATAAATAGAATAAATAAAGCTTCACTCCTACTCCAAGAAGCACAATCCAGAAGGCATAGATAAAGAACGTCCAAGGGGTTCCCAGTGCCAGCAAATCACAAGTGACAGCAATAATGACAGAAGTGGATGGGGGGGTGTCTTTAAAAAATAAAAACAAACCACACACACACAAAAGGAGTGCAGAAAAAAGGGATCCAACTGCAGCAAAGAGTGCGAAGGGGAAAAAAATAATCTGATCAAGATTTTTTTTTTTTTCCTCCTGTATTTCAGTCTTTTGGTTCTCTGGTAGGTTTTTGATTCTTTCTAAGCTGTCAGTTTCAGTTCCTTCGCAGACCGGCCAGGAGCTCGCACATGAAAGTCCCCATTAGAGAGAGGTAATTCTCAGCTGCTCCGGCGACGTTGTGCTCTGGCTGATCGCGGCTCCCCTGTAACATGACACACTCCCTCCGAACTACGGGGCTGGGATGAGCGAGCTGCGCGGCTTCCCAAAGTAACCTCCTCTGCTCGCCCTCTCTCTCCACCTCTCCCTTGCTGCATGATTTATTTATCTATGCAAAGCGCCGGGGTGGGATCGGGCAGTGGGACGCCCCTGTCCCGCTCGGTCCCCAAGCCACCTCTCCGCCGCGAGCCCTTCCCTTTGAAGTGACTCTCGCCGAGGTTATTTATAGTGGCAGGAAAGAGATTGTAAAGCAGAGGCTGCGCTCACACCAGCCTGCGTCTTCCTTTCCTCCAGGCAGCCGAGAGCACTTTATGGGATGGTACAAACGGGCTGTCGCGTCCCCCACGCAGATCCTGGGGCAGCCCTGAGGCACCAGCAGTGGGGTGTTTGGACCCCGATATTTTGAGGAGAGCAGCCAGGCAGGGTGAGAAGCAGAGGGAAACATCTGGAAACGAGAGCTGGCAGCTGAGGGCTCTACAAGAAACAAGCAAAGGGCAGCAGGGAGGAACACTCCAGGCGGGCAAGCTGCAGTGCAAGGGGGGAACATTTGGGGCTTGATTTGGGGGTACGACCTGCCACGGGCGTTCAGAGGAACTAATCTGCTGAGGCCCTCTAGTGAAGCAGAACTTCCCATCATCTCCGTGTCTGACCAGGCACAGGGCACCAGACAGACAATCCCCTTTGGCAGGGAGCAGTCTCCCCAAAACGTGCCGTAGGGCAGCTCTGAGCCATGCGTCTGGGAAACAAAGCCTCCTTCTGTTCTTCAGGAGCAAGGGAGGGCCACTTCTCCCAGTTTTTCTGAGCATAACATACAATATTTTATCCTGAAGGGTGACATGCAGGCTCTGCTGAGCCCCTGCCCGTCCGTCTGTCCATTCTTTCATCCTCTCCTTGAGCACGCTCAGCAGTGAAGCAGCACAGAGCTCACCGTGGTGCACAGTCATTAAAACCCAGGCAGCAAATTGGTCTCTTAAAATCTGGCTCCCTTGTGGCTCTTTCGCTGTCATTTACACATTTTAAATGAAGATTTTGCGTGCAGTCTGTGCTGGAAATTAACTGGCAGAGAAAACTCATATTCATCTCTGGCCTGGTCTCTGTTTCAGAGGGCTGGAAGAAATGGACCTTCTGGGAGCAGGTTAACGCGAGCACGAGCTGTTCCTCCTCCACCAGACAAACCCTCGGAGGGCCCGGTAGCACACAGCCCCAATTCTTTGAATGGCCTCATGCCTTTCGCAGCCACTCACTTCCCAAAATGGGGTTTTAGCATCTGCAAGGCAGGAAATCCTTTCTTTATTTCTTTTAGTGGGTTTCTTGTCATCTCACTGCTCAGATTTGCATTGCTGTTCCGGCGCTCCTGGAAAACACCCCTCTGATGGCTGCAGCCTTTCAACAGTTTTTCATATGAGCGGGGCAGAGATGTGTAACCCACAGACCCGGCGCACAAAGGGTGTCTATTCGTTTGGGAGGTGTAGCCACCCTCTCCTACCCCCTGCCCAGTCTCTCCCCGTGTCTTTACAAGAGGAAAATAAGTCTTTGGGGCCGTGGCTCTGCCGGAGGTAAACCATAGTCCATGGGCGTTACCCAAGATACCACCTGCAATCACAGCAAATAAGTGCCACAGCAAGAAATGAAAGGGAGGTGCTTAGAGGCTGATGATACAGTGTTTGAGAAGCTGAGATCTGCTCAGGAAAATACCAGGTAGGTGCTGAGTGCCTCAGAGGGTGCTGCTAAAGACTGGGGTTGAACTACTGATGGCTGTAGCTACCTGCCTGTGTCATACAAAGTTTTGCCTAAGGCTGTCTCTCTCTCTCTCCCCCCTTTATACCAACCTAAGCACTGAAATCACAAAAACGCACCCTCTAAGCTAAAAATGGAAATCTGCTGGGTGTCTACATCTCATTTCCCCACACTGGCTGGGGAGACTCTCTGCTCTTTTGAGCTGATTTTGATACAGATGCTGCTGTCCAGACACGAGCATCATCTGAATGACTCTATAAGTGCCTTTTCCTGCCTCCCCGCCAGCCCCTCTCCAGCTGATCAGCTCATTTAGAGGGTATGTCATAGTTGCTGCAGGCTGGGGAGCTGCACTCAGACGGGTTTCATGCGGAAGCCTTAGCTGCCGATGTGCGGGAGGGTAATTTTTCTATCCATGAGGCATTAAGGAGCCCTGTCATCCCATGCCAATAGAGATGGACTAATTTAGCCCCAAACCTGAGCCAGCTGCGCATGTCGAGTCTGCAGCACTGCTCAACAAAAAAAACTGCCTCCAGAGAGAGGCCTGGCACATGGAATCATCTCAGCACTCCTTGAGCTGAGCACAGCCCAGACTCCGGCTCTCTCAACGGCCTGAGAGGAGGTGAGTGCTGGCCTGAAACCAGTCCTCCTGCAAGTTCGTGCCTCTCAAAGTTGGTCGAGTGGAAACAAATACTCAGTTGCAATCAGGAGTGATTTCACTGGCTGGTGACTCTTAGAACATCTTCCATACGGTGAGCTTGAGGCTGTATCCCTTTTCCTCAGGGAGGTTGATGAAATTCCTTGCAAGGACAGTAACTACACACTTCTGTCGCTTCTAACAGGTCTTCCAGGGCAGTTAAGGACCTCAGCACAAACATACAATGAAGCGGAGCAAGTAGAACTCATATATAAGCTCCCAGAGGAGCTGAAACTCCTCTGTACAATGAAAAAGTTTCACATCTAGCACATGGCACTGGGTCAATTGATCAGTTATGAGCAGGTGTTGCAAGAGTCCAGCTTGGTCAGTCTCGAGCTGGCACTTTGTCTTTCTCAGGACATTTGTACATGGGCAAAACTCCTCACAGAGTTTGCCCAGCACTGCTCTGCAACAGACACACAGAGCTCACAAAGGAGCACAGGATGTGGGGATTCCTCACAGGGAGCAACGTGGTCTCCTTGCAATAAACCATAAACCCTCTTTGACCCAAGGTAGGTGTTGTGGGAATGAACCACTCCATGCCACAGAGCAGAAATGGGTAGAGCTGGGCATGGATGAGGTTCTTGCTTCTCTGAGGACACTTCAAGCCAGCAGGGTATCTACCACAGGTCTTCACCTGAAAAGGGATAGATAACAGCAGCAGGCTTTCCTCACCTTCCCTTCACTTTAAACACAACCTTCCATTAAAAAAATAATGTGTCCTTCCTGTCACTAACTGGAAGTTGAAGCCAACTGCCTGGAGATGGCCATGTGCTCAATCCCACCAATAACCTTCCCTTTTTCAGACCATTTACTAGGGAGAAAAACTCCACCCCGGTTCTCTTTCTCTTTCTGTTCTTCTGCTTTCCCCCTCTGCCCCACCCCCGCAGGAAACACGGGGGTCTTGGTGTGCTCGAACGAGCCATTAACTAGCAGCCGACATCTCCAGCTATTGTAAATATATTAACTCAAGGCCTTTCGCTGCATTTTATTAGACTCAAGAACAACATCTGGAAACAGATGTTTTCTGAGCGGAGAAGAGAGGAGGAAGGAGGGTAACAAAACAAGAGGGTGGGGAGGACTCTTGCAAGTGGAACTACATGGTCTGCAGACCATCCCTTTGCAAAATGCTGCTCAGATGGAGCGCTGCAAGGGACTGAGGCAAGCACAGCCACATCCCTCCAAGGCAAGGCAGTGAGAGTAGAACGTCTTAGGGGGGCTGCCTGACAGAAACAGCAATGGGGGAATAGGAAAACTCACATCAGCCTTCAGGACCCTTGTGAGGAAAGGTCAGAACATTCTCACACAAATGGGAAACTGGGGCAGAGAGATTTAGGGGGTTTTTTCCTTTCCTGGTCATGGACCTTCCCAGTCCTCGGCTGCTCTATATCCCAGAGGCTGCCAGGCTTGTAGTGGGACAATGTCACCTCCATAACAGTTTGGCAGCATCTGCCACTGGGCCCATAGAGTAGGCAAGGTCTGGAGTTTCCACAGCACCCTGTCTGCCCCAAGCAGCCTGTTCTCAAAGGGCAAGCAGAGTGGAAACCTCCCATGCCAGGGACTCTGAAGGACCAAGGGGTCCTGCTCTGATGTGGAGTCTTGATGTCATGGCTCAAATTTAGACAATATTTAGAAAATTACACAGGGTTAGCTAGGGACAAAAAGCAAGCACGCACATGTATACTTAAAAATATATCCCATGGCATTATTGTGAAACTCAATTCTCAACTAGATACACTTTGGCTTAGGCACCAAGATGCCTAAGGTACAATAGAGGTCTGAGATCAAAGCTTCTCTGCATTTCTTTTGAGGGAAATGCAGTTTTACACATACCCTTGCTTTTTATTGAAATAAAACTAAAGCCAACAAACAACTCCAAAAAACTAAAACAGAAAAAAACAAAACCCCACAACAAGTATTTTGTCATCTTTAACCTCAGGTTCACAACGGGTATCTCCACCCTTGTCTCTCTGAGATGCAGTTACACATACTTTGCAAGTAAGGTCAGGAACATTGAGTATTACCTACCTAATTTGGTATTTGTTTATAGGAAGTATTAAGAAGCCTATGGAGCAGAACAATTCCCGCCCGAGGAGCTGCTCTAACCCATTGTGGAGTTATAGAATAAAGACACATTTGATCCTTTGGGAAAAGGGTTATGAAAATACATGGAAAAAATGTACTGTCCATGCATAGTAATATCATGGCTGTTTTCAATCACTTGGTCTCCTACAAAACAAAGGGGCTCACTGCACAATATGAACTCCTAGCAATGGTAGCAGCAAAGGAAGTAAGAAAGAAGCAAAGTTAGTAGTATCTGGTTAGGGTTTTATATTTTCATAACCCTAAAATGCCTGAGCTCATTGTTACCTCCCTGCCATCAAAGCCAAACTGGCTTTGTGCAGCTGCGGTGGTGGGAACCTGTCCCCAGAGCTGTGTGAGAACAATCGAGCAGAGCTGAGCTGCGTCCAGGGTGGGAGCCTGGCCACCAGCAGCTCCTGCAGAGGTTGGGTCAGGGCTTCCAAGGGAGAACGGAGCAAACGCAGGTTTTGCACAGTTTGGGGCCACCCCTTCTCCCACACACCCCGCAGAGGGAAGGCTTTGCTGGAGGAGAGTGCGAGGCAGCAAGCGTTGGACACCCAGTTAAGCTGCCCACGCTTGTCCGTGTGTTTTCAACTAACCTCTCACCTTTTGTTCAGATGACGAGGGAAATGGCTCTGAGCAAACCAGGCTCTGCACCCTTCTTCATGGAGGAACTTTTTTCTCACAGCAGAAGCCCTTCACGGCCAAGAAGCATTTCACAGGAAGAAGTTTTACTTCTTTCCAGCAGTTGTCTGGTTTTTTGTTTGTTGCTGGCTTGTTTGGAGCTAATTTTTAATTTTCAGTGCCGTTGGAATCTGCAGAGATGGTCATCTCTGCTGGCCTGTTTTTTGCTGTTATCTTGGTTCCTGCAGAGCCTGGGTGGGAAAGAGAAGTTAAATTAAGAAGAACAGCATTGCTACGAATAAGACAAGAAAAAGCCTCCAGCTCTGCGGCACTTTTCCCCAGAATCTTGCAAGCCCAAGAATTCCCACAGCAGCCTGTGGGAGATGGGTTTTGCTCAGGACAGTGATGTGCCTACGCTGGGAGATCTGCTTTGGAAACTCTGTATTTTGGTGAGCCTGGGAAATCCCTGGTGCAGAGCATTGCTACAGGCTCTCGGTGCAGACAGAGCAGTATGAAGCTTTAGCTGTAGCAAAGAGGTTCTTAGACTGAACACTCAAAATCTTCTTCAGGTGGAAAAATCAGGGTGAGATTTTCATGCGTGAAATCATCAGGGCACAACGTTCTCCGTCACAAGGCTGGGGCTCCGAGGAAAAGCTCCTCTGTTCCCAGATGGGTCCCTTGCTGAGCAGAAAACCTCCCTCTGTTAAAACCAAGCTCAGGCATTGTATGCTCAGTTAGCTGCCTGTGCACCGAGGTGCTCGCCACGGTGCATTGGCACGTGTGGGACTGATAAGCCAGAGCACTGATTTGCATTTAGATTTACCATTAAACAGCTTAGTGAGAAGCTACTGCTGAATGCCTTCAGCCTCACCGCACAGCTGGACTATTCCGTCCACCTCAAAGCTCACCCTCCTCCCGCCTCCCCCTCACCTCTGCCAGGCAGAGGGTTCCCATTAACCCCCTGCTACCTATTTCCACACATATAGCAATGTGTGAAGAGAGAAAACCCTTTCTCTTCAGCTTTGGCAGATGCAGATCAGGCTCAAGCTGCCACCAACCTGGCACAACCAGTTCACATGTAGGGTGAACAGCCTATAGGGTGAGATGGAAACCCCAAAATCTTGGGTCCAGCCCAGGGCCGACCAGATGCCACATGCATAAGGGAGGGAGGCAGAGCTATGTCACAGCTCTGTCTAGGAAAACCAAACCCTGCAGTGCCAGGGCAGGCGCTTTTCCCTGCGCAAGCAGCCGGGAAACCCGCAGCAGCTTTGTATGAACTTTAAAGTTAATGAATCAGAGCTGGGAGGATTGGGAAACCCAGACTAAGTGTCAACTGCACTGGGGGAAGCAAAAACAATGAAGCAAGGCTCCCCCAGAAGACTGATAGGTTTGGAATCCAGAAGTGAAGGAGAATGGATACAGCAAGCTCAGGAAATTGAAAACAACTTTAGGTAAATACTTCCTCTCATTCCAACACTTGGTCTTTTATCAAAGCTGATTCAGACCCTGACAGCAGTGCGCAAAGCAGCTCTGCTCCATCATAATGCAAAAGACAGGCCCAGCAGACGAGAGGTTAGTGGCTAATGGAGCGGAGTCGGGTTCAATTTCCCTGGAAATTACTCGCGGAGGAAAACCAGGAGACAAGGAGCACTGCTAATGTCCTTCTACAACGCCACTGTTTCCCCTGCACAGGGCAAAGCCCTCACTCGTGCCCTCTGCCTCCCACGCCGCAGCTCCCCATGGGTCACTCCTGCACATCATTGTGAGGGAGAGGAAAGCAAAGTGAAGCAGGAAGGATGTGAGCCTGGGAGCAGATTGATGGTGTCAGAGAGCAGCATGGTTCCATGTCAGTGTTTTCCCTCCCACCACCGTTGCTTTCATAGCACCTGATGTAAATCCTCCCTGGCAGGGTAGTTAACCTGCTTTATTAAAAGCAGCTCTACCAGTAAACCTTCAGCCATTTACGGAGTTGCTTCCAGCTTGTTGGGTTTTTGGCTGCCACTGGAGGCTTACCTCCTTTTAGCAGCATCACAGGGGGACTACAGAAAGATGCTTTTCTATCCCAAAGGCACGCTTGGCAAGACCAGTTCACATGACGGCTGCAGTATTCCAGGATGCAGCATCCCCATCAAGGCTGGGCACCCAAGGCGTGTGCTGAGTGCTGAGTGCCAATAAACAAAGTTGTTTTAAGAGAAAGGGTCCAATCCTTCTCATTTGGGACTCGTTAAAAGTCAATGGAAAAAAAGCTCTTTTTAGCTTCCTTAGTCTTTGCCACTTAGGTCTCGTGCCAGCCTGACGTCAGTGGAGTCACTCTAGATTTATGCCAGTCCAGGAAAAGGGAATCCATTGTGACAGGTCCCAATGAGAAGAGGGGAGAGCTGGGTCCTCTGACCACAAAATTCACTGTCCACATGGCTAAGCCAAGCACTCCTTTTTTACCTCAGGCATCTGAAACCTCGTCTTGATGCGTTGTAACATTCTTCCTCCTTCTGCTCCATAAATCAGTGCTGTCCACTTCGTGTGCAGGCTTCGTACCTTCTTCAAGTTTGAGAGGCCTGTTGATGATTACAAACAGCAGGAAGTAAAGCAGATATAATTACTAGATCAGTATTAAGTAGCAAACAGACCCTTGCAATGGCCCTTGAAGGACATCAGTCTGAAATGGTGGTTCACTTCCTTCAGGCTCAAAAAATATTTTTGTTTCATTTGGCCATATGTTGCTACCAATACAGCGATTAAAATACACTTCTCTACTTTAAGAGAGGTCAGCAAGGAGACAGCATGGAACCCCTTGTTTGCAGGGACTGCTGCCCACCACGCACCTTGCAAATCACAGAATCATTTAGGTTGGAAAAGACCTCGAAGGTTATGGAGTCTAATCACCTCTTTGCTGACAAAACTGTAGCACTAAGTGACACGTTCAGTCGTTCCTTGAAAACCTCCATGAATGGTGACGCTACCACCTCCTTGGGCAGCCCATTCCAATGCTTGGAGACCCTTCAGGTGAAGAAATTCTTTCTGAACTGCCCATCCTGCCTGTGTCAGTGGGTGTTGCAATGGATCAGGGCAAAGCCACCACAGCCCACGTTTATCCACAGAGGTTTGCCTTTCCTCAGGGCTCTGATCTGTGTTGGTGAGGAAGGAGCTGCCTCCCGCTGGCGCCCCAGCAGCGGGGAACACTGCTTGGCTCCACACACAACTGTCCCTGCATATTTGGAGCACGGGGGTTTAGCACAGAGGCTGAAATATCACGCCTATCTGTAGGGCCCTGTGGACAGAAAATAGCAGAGGATCTGGTGGCAGTTTCCTTTCAAGACGTACAGGAATAGCAGCACACATCTCTGCTGGATCACGTGGACTGAATTCCTCAGCTGAACTCCTTCAGCTTTGAATTCTGCAAACCAATTTTTCCCTCCTTGGCTTGTTTGTTGTTTCAGGACCACTAAATTACCAAGAATGGTTTACATTATATAACCACCCTGTCCTTATTGCATTTCGAGGAGGAGACTCTGACAACCAGCCAAATCTAATTTGTACTTTAAATTGGTTTCTAGGCCAGACAGTCATGCCTTCCAGATGAAAAATCCAGTTGCACTTACCAGCAGATATCCCAGTGCTTTCAGGTCCCAAATCAGCTTTGTCCAAAGCATGCTCTGGCATGCAATTTGATTTTTTACACCCTGTGAGAGGCTAATGGTCACTTCAGTCCCTGGTGAGGCAGCATCGCTTTTTGTCACCTGTATCAGTTCAGCTGTCAGCTCTACTCCGCTGTCCTGTTGTTTTTCCTAGAAGCCTATCTGACAGCTGCAGCAGCTTTATAACTGCCAGATTCTGAATTGGTCTTCCTGGGAAAGTCCTTTCAGGTTGTCTTTTCCAAGGGTGACTCTCTCTGCTGGGCTTGGTCAATCTGTTTAACGCTACCCCAAATCAAAAACAATTTTCAGAAGGCAAACGCCATGCTGCTTTTGGATTCGGATTCTCTCGTCTGCTGCCAGCACAGAATCAAGGATACATTCAAGGCTGGTTTAGGTTACAGCCAGAGCATGGCCAGTGGCATGCTATGCACGGGACACTAACGTTGCTGACAGCCACGGGGTGTTAAAATGCTGCCATTGACAGCAACGAGCCTTAGCTGTCACTGGCTTTGTTAGGGACTAGTGAGGCAAGGTGGCGAACGCCTTGAGGCAGCCCCCAAACGTGGCTGGGAGCAGGGCTCCGAGTTGCACTGTTCCACATGTCCAGCTTGGGGGGCTGGTGGGAATTGCAGCTCAGGCTGAGACACAAACTGTCTCCCAGGCAGGCACAATGCCAGGGGCAGACCGCTTGCAGGGAAACAGCACTGGAAGATGCCCATCATCTGCAGCAGAGACAGGTGTAATCTGCATAAGAGGGTGGCCTCAGATAGACAGTCTGTGGCTTTCTCTCAGTTCTTGTCACGTTTTTTGTCCTTTAAGTCTTTCTATTGCAAGGTATGTATAATTCTAGGGCTCTGTGGCCTGATGGATAGATAACTTGGTGTTTTTCCCACCTCTGCCACTTTATTGCTTGGTGGCATTTGGCAATCAGTGAATGCTTTTCATTCTTGGAGTATTCCTCTCTTTCCTCCTCACGGAAACAAGGCTACTCTAAGTTGCTTTAAAATAAACTGCTGACAAGGGTCAAAGAAAGAAAGAGATGAATAAACAGTCAGCCACAATAATTTTCAAGGCAAAGTTGTCAAACCCTTACTTTGCAAGTCCTGAACCTCATGGTGCCCACAAAGGCAACCTCCTCCAAGTCTGGAAAGGCTCCTGTCAACCAGGACATCACTTCAAAGCTTGTTTGTGTTCAACTCACACCTCCAAGACACGTGCCATGTGTCATCCAGGGAAAGGCAGTGAGTGGTGCTGAGGGTGACCTGAGAAGCCCTTAGGGACACCAATGAGTAAGCCTACCTCACTCTTAATGGTTTGAAGCTGATAGAGCAACCATCCCATTGCAATGGCTCTGTGCCCTTCCCAAGTTCCTCCATGCCTTCAGGGGCTCTGTCAGCCTAGCAGCATGCATGGCACCGAAATTAGATCTTTGGGAAAGGGTTAAGAACAAGTCTTCTTGGGGCCATCGTCTGTGGACAGCCAGAGCTTGCAAAGAAGGTCAGAAGATTGTCAGTGATTCTGTGGACGGACAAGGTCACTCCTGAAAAGCTTTAGGGAAGCCCACCCTGCAGCTGAGAGGGCGGACTCGGCCCTGATGGGCCTTGTAACAAGCACTGCATTACACAGGAACATGACCACAGTGACTGGCCTGGAAGGAGAGGCTCAGCCAGGCACGTTTCTTGTGGGGGAGAGCCAAGGTGTTGAGCAACACCCAGCAGAGACAGGCACATCTGCTGCCAGGTCTCCACTGCACAACCTAACAGTACTCACGCATCTCCCGAGTCTCCATTTCCCAGTACCTCTTGTAGGGACACACATTTAGCAAAGAAGTGTAAACTACCATCAAATCTGAGTGGCTGCACTTTACAGCCACTTCAGCTCAGGCCCAAACAATTACACGGAGCCCACACTAGCAAAGACCAAGCCAGTGAATTACTTGAAAGGAGTAGTTTGTTTTGGTTTCACTTCCCTGCCCACACCTCTCTGAAACTGCCCTCTGTTTGTCTGGGATATTTACAGGCATGCAATGTTTTCCTGGCTGACTTCACAAGGGACACCGTGGTCCTAACAGGCTCTGCCTTTGACTCCTGTGCTGCTGTGGCCAAGTCCTTGGATTCCTCTGTGGAGTAAATCAAATAATGTGTGCAAAAGCAGATGTGAAGAAAATAACATATGCAGAAGAACTGACATGTTAAACTATGAGCAATAACTGCAGGTGTGCAAGAGAGCTCCAGGGCTGATGCTCATTTCTCCACTGCATAAAAAAAAATAAAAAGTCTGGAGGACCAGGCAGCTACACAGTAGGATCCAAGTCAAATTCAGGCAATTTTCCCCAAAAACTGGCATTTTGGAAAGTGTGGCGACTGCAGCACCAAACACTCTCAGGTTGTAAACAGCTCCCACCAGGCCCTGTCCACCTTGATGCTCCCCTCGCACAGGACTGGGAGGCCCAGCAGCAGGGACTAGCGAGAACTGGTTTCTGAAAATGGGGAAAACAAGTTTCCTGAGGGAAAAGAAAACTCAGGCTTGTTTCACTTTGAAGGCTTGTTTGTTTGGTGCCTTTGGAAAAATGAAGGAAAACAGCGATGGCTTCGATGAAAAGAAAAGCCCAAATGCAGAAAGAAATAATGAAAAATTAAACATATTTTTAAACAAAAGCATATTGGCTGGCTGCTGTGCTGTGTCTGTGTCAGATGTAGCTCAGAAGCAGCTCAGAATCAACGAGAGTCCTCACGACCATTGCTGGCAAGAGCCACTAAAAACCCCACACTGGCCTGGAGCTCACACCCCCGCTATTTGTATAACTTGTGTGCAGTTCCTAGGAATGGTGTGGTCTCAACAGCAGGCACATTTATCAATCTGTTAATCCCAAGATGTTGCCTACCACACAGCAGGGTCACCAGCTCCCTCTTCTTGCTCTGCCTCCATCTAGACAGAGCCCAGTTTGAAGGTTTTTCCACTCCCACCCTACCATGCCAAGAAGCACCTGCTGGGGATCAAAGCCTCCTTCCCTCAGGGAATCCATTTCCTAAGTACTCTCATCTGGCAGATTTTTTGGGCTACCTTTCCAAAGAACCATGCAAGGGTTGTTGCGGGGAGCAGTGTTGGAAAGTGCACAGAATCACAGAACGAATCCCAGAATGATTTGAACTGGAACGGACCTAAAAGATCATCTCATTCCAACCTCCTCCCATGAACAGGGACACCTTCCACTAGATCAGGTTGCTTCAAGCCCTGTCCAGCTTGGCTTTGAACACTTCCAGGGATGGGGCAGCCACTGATTCTCTGGACAACCTGTGCCAGCGCCTCACCACCCTCTAAGAATTTCTTCCTGATCTAAATCTCTCCTCTTTCAACTTGAAGCCAGACACTAAGCAGTTAAATATTGTTTCTGGTGAAAAAACAGAGCTGTGCTAGCAGCAAATCAGTCCATCAAGCTGCCTCATGCTCCCAGCCTCATGAGGACAAAACCGCAATGAATGATCCAAAGAAGTAGTCTTCAATATCCCCTTTTAGCCCTAAGCCAACTAATCTGCACAGTCACGAACTATATGCAATTCTACAATATACCAGAGGGAGGGATACCTTTCTTGGCAGAGCTGCGTCTCAGTTTGCATCACATTTGCAATAAAAATCATGTTATCTTCATTTAACTTTGCACAAATCTATCAAATCTACCCCATAGTCAAAACCAGTTGTCTCACAAAATACACGTTATCAGTTGCAAGTGCCAAAGCAACTTTTCTTCCTCTTTTCTTAGACAAAACACCTTCTTGGCCCAGAAAACGAACACATTACAAGGTTTCTTACATGATCAGAGAAACCCGTGTTGTCATCAGAGCATCTAGTACTCCGAAACTGAAAACCCACCAAAATACTTCCCTGGAAGTGAGAAAATGGAACCAAAAAGCTCTGTGCAGACCCAGCAGTGGGGTCTGCAGGGCTCGAGCTGGCCCCTCAGGGTCTGTCACTTGAGCCCATAGCCATACAGATGAAACTCACATTTCTGGGCTCATTTTCCACATTTTCCTCGCATAAATGATGTGACCCAAACGCAGGTTGTGTCGGGTTGGAGGTGCCCAGCTGTCACCCACACAGTCACGCTCCTCACCTCAGCAGGACAAGGAGAAAATTAGGGGACACATACCTGCCCGATCATGGCAGTTCCACAGGGAGCAGGGTAGGACCCTCACCTCCTCCTCAACCCCCCTGGTGCTCACTGCGCTGTTCATCACTTTTTGCCCCCCTCATTCCTCTCTATTTTCCAGCATTTCCCCCCTTCCTTGCCTCAGTTTCCCCGAGGTGTTGTGCCAGCAGGTCTGAGGGGCTGGGCTGAGCCGCCAGAACCGGCTGGAACCGGCTGTACCTGAGGCAGTTCCCGCCTTCCCCAGAGACCCTTCACCCCACCGCCAGCCCCCGGCATTCCTTCCTGCCCTCACAGAGGCCCCTCAGCCCCACCGCCAGCCCCCGGCATTCCTACCTGGCCTCACAGAGACCCCTCAGCCCCACCACCATCCCCAGCATTCCTACCTGTCCTCACAGCCCCACCGCCAGCCCCCGGCATTCCTTCCTGTCCTCCCAGTGACCCCTCCGCCCCTCCGCCAGCCCCCGGCATTCCTTCCTGTCCTCCCAGTGACCCCTCCGCCCCTCCGCCAGCCCCCGGCATTCCTTCCTGTCCTCCCAGTGACCCCTCCGCCCCTCCGCCAGCCCCCGGCATTCCTTCCTGTCCTCCCAGTGACCCCTCCGCCCCTCCGCCAGCCCCCGGCATTCCTTCCTGTCCTCCCAGTGACCCCTCCGCCCCTCCGCCAGCCCCCGGCATTCCTTCCTGTCCTCCCAGTGACCCCTCCGCCCCTCCGCCAGCCCCCGGCATTCCTTCCTGTCCTCCCAGTGACCCCTCCGCCCCTCCGCCAGCCCCCGGCATTCCTTCCTGTCCTCCCAGTGACCCCTCCGCCCCTCCGCCAGCCCCCGGCATTCCTTCCTGTCCTCCCAGTGACCCCTCCGCCCCTCCGCCAGCCCCCGGCATTCCTTCCTGTCCTCCCAGTGACCCCTCCGCCCCTCCGCCAGCCCCCGGCATTCCTACCTGGCCTCACAGAGACCCCCCAGCCCCCCCCCCCGCCCTCCTCCCTCTCCTCCCCGCCCCCCCCCCCTCCCCACTCCTCCCCCCCCCCACCCCCTCCCCACCGCCCACCCTCCGCAGCCCTCCCACCTCTCCTCGCGGCCCCACCGCCATCCCTGGGCAGAGGGCACCTGCTCAGCCTCGGTTGTCTGGATACCTGGGATGAACTGGTGCCTGTGCTCAAGGAGCAGCCCGTTCTTCACAGGGGCCACTGAGGGCTGTAGCCCTTCACTGCAGCTGCCATCTCTGGGGGTCTCACCCTGTGCACAGATGTACCCCCATGCTCAACACACTCCTCTCCCCACCTCAACCCAAGTTTCCCAAAATGACGGTAATTACATTATAAACACTGCCCCCCCTCCCCCCACCTCCATGTGTTTTCACTTCAGCTAAACAGCAAAAATGTGTCCTGGCAGCTGTCTTCAATTGAGGGCAGGGAGGGAGGTGAGCTGGTGGAGAGGAGACCTGTGGGAGGGACATGCTCTTTGAGTCCCTTAAGAAGGAAAAAAAAAAAGGGAAAGGAGGAAGGAAAGGTGTCATCGCTGAGTTTTTGATGTCAGTAACGCTAAGGACAGCCGTGGGGAAGGCAGGCAGTGAGTACCGCCCCATTACCTCAGGTTCTGCTGGCAAAGCCTGTGCATCCAGCGTACCCTGCACGTGACAGCTCCTGCTGCAGCTGCACCAAGGCAGTCCCCGTGGCTGGGGTCAGAGGATCTTCATAAGAGGTAGAGAAATTTTCATAAACCTGTCTGGAATAGGAGCCCACTGACAAATCCCTCCAACTGCAAGAAACTGTACGACGGTAAAGATGGTTTGCTGTCTTAGGGGTGAGGAGGTGCTTTCACACACTGCTTCCCAAGCCTCGGAAACCTGAAGTGCCCCTGAAATGCCTCTTCCCAGCTGGCAATCTCCTGCATGAGGTGTGTAGAACCTGCTGGCAGCAAGGGGTAGAAGGTGATTCTGTCTTGGCTTTATTCACAGAAGGCAGGCGTTGCAAGCTGAAGATCAGGACTAGAAAATTCAGGGACTACAACAAGGTGGAGGATCAGGATCCAAACCTGTCAAGAGCACTTGGGGCTGGACAAAAACTCTACAGCTCCTCTCTGGGGACAAGGGCTCGTGGCATCCCATTCCTGTGCAGAACTGTCCTGCACCACGAGAACAATATGGCGAAGTATCGCCTGTAAGCAGGCAATTTCGCCTCGCCCCCATTCTCCCCACACACACATAGAGCTTATTTTCCTCTCTTTCCATCTGCAGGACATGAGGTTCTCTTCAATATTACAACACTTCCAGCTGATCCACTTGGACTTTTTTCATAACTTTGCTGAGACATATTAAAAATAAATAAATAAACAACTCAGCGCAAAGCTGTTTTCCATGGCATAACTTTCTGGCTTCCCTCCTCCTTTCTATAATCCCAGCTTTTCTGGGACCTTGTACCAAAAACTGATATTTATTTACACTTGAAACACACTCCTGCTGTGTCCCAGCCTCTCTGTTGAAGAAGCCATTTCCAGAGGGAAAGTCCAGTAATTAACGACCATCAGAACCCTGGTTAATCACGCTGCATGAGTTATATTTGTGCTTGCATTTGCAGACCTTCCTCTATTGATCTCCTCATCCATGAAAGCCAGGTCCCAAACAGCCCTTTCCAGGCTACTCCAGCATTTCTTTTGCTGCACCACAGGCTTGAAGGGCAAGTGTCCTACGCAGGTTTCATTATGCCATAAAAACCAAAATATCTCAACTGGGCACCTGCTTCACTTCAATATCCTGCAGAAACCCCCAAATACACTAAAATGTGCATCACCGTTAAAAAACAGGCAGACACAGCCAGCCACGTTCAATACTCAGAGCTCTACCTGCATGGGAACATCCAGAAAACCCTAATTTTACAATGTCCTCTTTACCGTTCGTTGTACGCTAGGCCCCCACTCCCATGATGGGAGAAGCTGAGCCCCACGTTGCCACACAAGCTGTTCCCCTTAGTCCTTACGAGAGCATGCAGTCAGGAAGGTTACTCTTGCTGCCACGCTTCCCGGTGGTCCCAATTAATCCCATGGAGTCAGAACACAGCACGTAATCGGGAGCTCGCCCGCGCAGTCGGCAACTGGAAGCCCCAGACACACTGTATTTATCTGTAAATCAAAGTGAAGCTAAGCAGCTCCCTGGTCCTGACAGCGTTGGTGTGTCTCCCAGAACATTTTACAAATTGCTTCTATGACATGCTCAGTGTCTTTCCACGTTGGACAACATGTTTACTCAAGGGTTTCTTCCGAAAAAATGCCAAGGACAGCCTGTTGGGACCAGAATAAATTCAAGAGGATTGTCCTGTTTTATTTTTTTACCCATCAATGGCTATTGTGCTGTTTAAAGAACTCAGAAGAGTTTTGTTACTGGTAAGCTTTTCAACACTTTGATTTCTACTTTTTTATCCTTCTTTCTCTGCACAATGCCACTTGCGATTCCTCCCACCCCTTTTTTTTCCCCGGGTGATTATGCTAAAACTTCTGCTCAAAGACTCTTTGCCAAATTTTGCCCTCAGATATGCACATTCAACTGCCAGTGAAGTTAGTGGCTTGTTTGCGTGCAAGTTGGAGGAAGGAATTTGGCTCCATTGGCAACATTTTCTGAGCAGTCACAGAATGCATGCACATCAGTTTTTTGGACCCCTGCTTCAGACACCAGGGCCAGGAGGCAGCTAAATTCCCAGACCACCTCAAGTTGCGTACCAAACTCTTCGCGCTGGTGAGCGGTGCAGGAAGCATGCTCAGGCTCCAGCACTGGAGGAGCTGTGACATATCCCCATGGAATGCCAGCATGGGAGCCAGATGCTGGTTTTGCTCTTCAGGACCTCACCACCTTTTTGGTCACAACCCAGCTCAGCTGCAGGTAGGGTCAGCATGGAGGAAAGTTGGCGTTACGCATTAAAAACGTGCATTATCCACACGTTGAGGATGTCCCTGGGGTTCTTGGTGGGCTCATGAGTGCTTCAGCTCATGAAGGAGCAGCTCCCTTGCTCTCCCACTGGTTACAGAGGGAGATGAGTGTCTCCATGCGCTGCCTGGAGTTATTTCACCAGACATCCACAGGCTCAGATGTCACATCCCATCAGATACCCCCCACAAAGGCAGAGTGGAAGGAGGTTTGCTTTCATCCTTCCTGGCATCTGGAAATGTAACAGCTGCTCTTTGATCATCTGCTCCCGTTCAGGCTCGTACCTTCCATGTGTAGAGGCAAAAAAAGGGACCTCAAGGGTGGCTCTTCCAGTTGACCCTGGCAGGAAGAACAGGTCACAGAAAGGCTGTTTGCAGGGCTGTAGTAAACTCAGGTAACAACTCAACTGACTTTGTGCCCAAAAGAGAGATGAGACCAAGCTCAGACCTTTCCCACAGACACACATTCACACATGCACACATTTAAATACATGCAGGCAAACATAAAATTAACATCCCTCAGCCCTTATTGATTCTAGTGAAAAGGAATTAGCATGCAAGCTAGCCTTGTGTTGGGATCCTGGCGTGACCAAGGCGTTTTGGGGAAGCTTGACTCCTTTGCTATGGCTATGCCTGCCTGGTGGTCTTCATGGACAAATCTGCAGCTACATGGAAATTGGGACAGAGGAAGCGGTGCTGTGCGCGGCTGGTCCCCTTGTTATTTTGGTTAGTGGCAATGAATGGTAATGAATTCCAAGATGGGTGGAGGGTGGAAAAATGAACCAGCCCAGCCTTGATCCCTTTTGTTGTTCAGTTCATGCCCACAGACTGTTCTTCAGAAAAAGAAGGATAAAGAGCAAAGAATGTAACGTGCACGACACATTTCCAGTCCTAAGGCCTTCTTGGTACTCGTGTCTATCTGTGTTCCAAACTCCATGCTGAGATGGTGTTTTTTCCCCTGTGTATCTCTGACACAGGGCCCAGCCAACATCCTTCTCCAGCTTGATTTTTCCCTCTCTTAGGTTTTGGGAGCCACACTAAAACACACCCTGAAATGGGCTGTTTGTAGAGATCTCCCAGGTTAGCTGTTGAACAGAAGACAAATAAGGCATTTCCAGTCTACAGAATTGAATCCTGATTTTTGTCAGCAGGATTTCTTAACACCTCTGGACCAGCACCCTCTTCCAGAAACACGCAAACCACTCACTCTTTAAAGCTGCTAAATCTTTCAGTCATTCAGTTGACTCTCTTGGCCCTTATCCTGCAGCTCACGTTCTGCAACAGTCCCATTGGCCTCCGTGAAGCTGATCTTTGAACAAACACTCCTTGCCATCAACAAGAGCAGCAGCAGGTGATTCTGTAGGAACTCACAGGACTTACAGACCTATTGAGATAGGGCAGGACTTTCAGACCTTCTGTCCAGACAGTGCTCACAAAATAGACTGCAACAGCTTCACTTTCATTTTTTACCTGGAAATATGTCTATTCCTCAGAAGTCTCTCTACCTCAGTAAATGTGAGGGGTTTTTTTTTTGGACTGAACTTGTCCTCTGGCATCCAAGTAGTCCCAGTGGAGCTGAACCAAAAAAACCTCAATAAACTGCTCAACTAAAAGAACAAAAATAATTGCCCCCAAAGGAAGAACCTCTCCAATGTCATGGCTACACAACACAGTGATAAAACTGAGTAAAACTGGTCTCGGTCTCTGTTGACTCCTGAGACCTGGATGGATTTTGTTGCCATCACTTTGAACTGAAGGACACAAAAGACCTCATTTATGCTTACTTCTTCGTTCCCTGCCATAAAAGCCAGGAAATGCAGTAATATGGCATTTCCAGTGCCATTTCATTCACTTTGTGCCTGAATTATTTTTATTTCCCAAGGCAAATGGAGAAGCGTGAGACAAGCGTCCGTCCTTAATTCCAAATTTCCTGCCATTGCCCAATTTAAACCATAGATTTAACGTTGTTAGGACAACATTTTCTTCTATATGTGTCTTACTATTGATGTTAGCCACTTACTGTTTATTTCCTACAGCAGCTGGGAACATAGAAACATGTACTGAAAGGACTGAGTCACCTCCCTGTTGTCTCATGTTAGCCTTGCACGGCTCAGTAAGGTCATTTTTGACTCCAAATTCAGGAGCCCCTCATTGTGGCTGAACACAGACCTTCGAAGAGAAGAGACAAGTAGCAAGGAGCCCTGCCAAAACAGGGAAGGGGACGGACAGCGGACCTTAAATCCCACTAAATGCTAAGCAAATAGCACTGAAGGAAAGGGATCCCCTGCTACTCTGTCTGGTTGTTGGAACAGCCAGGATTTCAGCTCCTTTTGGAGAACAAGAGCTGGCAAGGATGGGAGAGAGCCTTTATTTCCTCCTCAGCTTACACCACCGGCTGGAGGCGAGCCCCCAGCAGCAGCCCCTGGCACCAGGCTGAGGACCCCTCCATGGACCCAGCTTGGGTTAATGACATCCATCTTCCCTGGGAGCTGGGGATTTGTTGTGGAAACCCTGCCAAAAGAGCCTAACTTTGGCTTCTCTTCCCAAACATTTGTGGAAAGGCTGCAAAGCATCTGCTAGGGCCCGAAGCTGAAGATAAGCCAAAGGCAAGCAGGGATAGATGTCCCGTTAGGATTATAATTCCTGCCAGAGATGTGGTGCAGCATCAGATCCTGGGTGTCCTGGGTAAGGATGGGTAGAAGATTCTCTTCTTCCTTCCCTCCTTTTTTTCCCAAAATCTTCCTCCAGAGAAAAAAAGGGAAAGGCTAAATCTAGCGGGCTCATAGGCACCAGGGGTGAGAGCTCAAGGGTTCCTTGCTGCTCACACCACTTTTGCACGTCTTCCTTGGTAAGGAGAGATAAGAAAGGGTGCAAGGAAAATATAATTACCTTCCTATTTTTTTAGGGAAATAAAGGAAAACAAAGATGGAGGATATGAGACTGCCAGCAGGAAACCAGGTCTTGGCAAAGTGAGGTGTAATGAACAGAAAACACCAGTCCATAGGGCTCTCCGCAGGGGATGGTCACAACTGTAATGGAGCCATCAAAAAATTATTGTTTTCCTTACAGTAACACCTCAAGCTCAATTTACTACAAAGAAGAGAGAGCTGTAAAAGAGTTGGAAGTCTCTTCATCCACTGTTGCTTCCCAGGGACTGCATGAGGCCAGTTCAATTTGCACCTTTTATCACCCCCACCTGTGTTTCACTTGTTTGCAGGAACCCTCACCCCTAGGCAATAAAACCAAAATTACTGCAGAAAGCAGAACGTAGAAACTGCTTGCTTGGAATCCAAAGGGGCTTTACTGAGGCGGGAGCTGCCAAAAACCACTGTTGGGCCCCTCTGCCCCAAGCACCCAGCAGCCCTGGTCCCACTTGCCCCCTCCACACAACACTGGAGCAGAACAAGAGGAGCTCCCCCATTCCCACGAGTGCCTTCCCATCCATGCATTTCCTTCTACCTCCACTTGAAAGCCCCAGCCCGACAGGAACCTGGAGGCTGAACCCACCAACACAGGAAGCTTACCAGCTCTACTTGGTTTTTCGGCTTGCAAGCTTTTCCCCAGCTTGGCTGCTTGCTCTTGTCATGGAAGTATAGACCAACTCTCGAAATTACAGCCCATTTTAGGGCCCAGCTGCTAACCACGAGAGCAGCAAGCCCCTCTCAAAACTTTTTCCATCATTTGTCTTCTCCATTTCTGGAACTTAGGGTCCGCCCAGCTCCCTGCCTCTCTCCCAGTGCAGCAGTGCTGAGGATGTGGATTGCCTCCAGGAGCTGGTGCGGTCATCAGCCAGGACACATTGCACCTGCATGGAAAGGCAGCCACAGGGGAAATAAAGCTTTTTCCCAGAGGGGATGATCAGGGTGGATTTGTAGGGGCCTAACTGTGTTAATGATCCACAAGCAGGCAGAAGCGATCCCCAGCTTGCTCCAGGATGCCAAAGGCATTTCTGCCCATCATCTGCATGGTTCTGTATAGGAAAGAAATTAGAAATACAGGCAGCCCAGCTTCTGTGGGCTGATAATTGCTGTGAGCTGATAAACTGCAGCTCTTCAGGCTGCTGTGACCTGCCAAGCACCCCTTCCCTGACCCAGAACTCCTCTCCCACTCAGCTTCGCTTTCAGGAAAAATTAGGCTGAGTTTCAAGCAAACCTGGGCTGAGCTTCAAGTGAGCCTGAGCCAACTCCTAATTTATGCCGTCAGCGTATTGTTTGGGGTCAAAACCATAAGATGCATGGAGGCTTTGCCTCATTTCTGCTCCAACCTGCAAGCACATCTGAGACATCCCGGCTGCGATTCTCAGCCAGCAGTGGTCTGGATCACAGCACAGGGCTCAGCTGGGAAAAGGCAGCAGGTCTCAGAGGCCAGGCTGGAGCAAAGGGTTAATGCACGGGGGGCCAAGCCCAGCCCAGGCAGTTATTTCAGGGTCGTGCTCCAGAGTGATGAATTCTCCAAAAAACCCAAACCTCACTGCAGGGAAGGATGCTGTTACTCTTAATTAGGCAGAGCTACACCTTAACAAGTAACCCTTTGCCTGGGAGGGTGCTGCACATAAGGTGAAGTCAGAAATAGGCTTCTGAAAGCTGTAGAGGCAGAGGGGCTGGATGTCACCCCCAGTTAGCAGGGTGCAGGGCTGGGGCATGGAAGGTATAGATCCACTAGGAAAATATTTTTTTATTTAAGGACGCTCTAGAGACTAGTTGCATTTTACAGACACTGAGATATCAGAGGGCTTATCATACGTGTCTGTTACACTGGAGGCATAAGACACCGATGATATTTAGCTTTGCCCCTTTTTCCCTCCTCCCAGTCCCTTTTGAAACATGAAAACTGACTCCTTTCCTAGTCACTTTTTGCAGGGCAGGACAGAGGAGACTTGCACTGGACACAAGGGCCAGGAAAGCCACTGATTCATTTCCACAGCAAGGGGAGGGCTGCACATCCAGAGCCCCTCTGCTCCCCACACGCTGACTGAGACTACTTGCACCACATCACTGCTGCCAGAAAGGCAGCTCATAACGCAGGAAAAGGTCTCTCAGCTCATAGCAGATCTACCAGGTGAACTGAAGAACGAAAAGTCAGACTTTCTCCTCTTGAAACCTCTGTTCTGCTCTTATAAAATTCACAGAGAAAGATTTGTCACCGTAAAACCCCAAACCACCTTAAATTAGCAAAAGGAATCATGAATTAAACCAGTATCAGGGCACTAAGGTGGGACAGCCGCACTCTTATAAATTTCAGCAAGAACACAGTTGGAAAAAATTGGTCAAGCTTCACCAAGAACATCAGTTCCATGCAAAAATTCCCAGACACGTGTGGCATATTGGTGTGACACGCAAAGTACCTTCAAGCAACCTCTTCACAGCATCAGCACAAGAGGCAAACCATTGTCTGCAGTGGCAAACAAGGGGTCTGTGACTGCTTTCACAGCAAACACTGGCCTGAAAGGGGCTACCAAGAAGGTGTCGTGGAGGTTGCCATCTCAGTGGAAGAGGACAGAGGAGAACAGCTCTTCTTCTCTGAGAATTTTGCTCATTTCTATGAGAAAGTTTAGTCTTGCTGGGAGGTTGCATTTATATTGTGGCTGAAGGACTGCTCCAAACTGGAGACCAGTAAGTTAAACAATCTCCCCAGCTTGTCTTTGTGCTGCAAATATGTTCCACGGCGCTTCAATAGTTTGGGCAACAGTGGGGCTGTGTGTCATGTATTATTTCTGTCCATCTGGAACAAGCATTAACCACAAATAAGCAAATTTGCTTGTTCTTTACTGCAAAGAAAGAAGAGCCTTGCCAGAGTAATGCTCGTTTCCACCGATGACAGATGTTTGGGGCATGCTTGGGTACCGACGGCTGTATGTAAACCAGGAGTCACCCTCCTCCACCGTGAGGAGCTGCCAAGTTTCATGGGCTGAGATTCTGAAAAACTAGAAACAGAGGGAAGGGAAAAAGTATTTTTAAAAATTTACCTTTTAATATGACTCAAGTTTACTTTTTCCCTGGGTTTCTGACCTGGTTGTCCCTGTGGAGTGAAGCTTACCCAGTGGGTCTCCTCTCCTCCTCGCCCTGCCAGTTTTTGCAACCCTGGGCAGCTTGCAGGCGAGGTAGAACGCGCTGGCCAGGATGGCTGCCTAGTTGAGGATGGAGACACAGGCACAAAAGCAGGGCTCCCTGTGGACCATCTGAACTGGTGCTTAGGAAAGAAAAAAAAAAGTCTCCAAATTGGGGGATTGCAAACTTCAAGTGCCAGCCCCACATTCCCTGTATCCACACACGCTTTCTCCCCCACCTTCTCATACACATACAGGCTGCTGCTCTTCCACTTCCAACCTCCCACATGAGCCAGGGGGACGAAATGAAATCAATAAATAACCACTGTTAGCTCCTGCATTTTCAAAGTGGTGCTCAGGGATTTGAGTACATGCAACTTTCATTAACCTCATTTAGAGTAAAAAACATAACACCTTGGCCACCGCTCTGCAAACACCAAGACTTTGCTGCAAGCCACTGGTGCTGGCAAGCTCTCGCTGTTTCTTTGCCCAGACCAAGGCTGAGGTTTGGGTTTGGTGTTTTTTTGGGTTTTTTTTATTGCTTTGCTTGGGGTTTTTTTGAGTTGGTTGGTTGGGTTTTTTCCAAAGAAGAACAGTTGCTGTCCTGAATTTCTCATTTCCCCATTACTGTTTTTGATTGCTGACATTATTCAGGGGTGATCTAAGATTCAAGACCATCACATCCCCATACATCAAGGTTTCAGCAGCAGGCTGACAAAGCGCTCTGTGCTTTACTGCTACCTTACTTCTGCTTGGAAGGGACACTCAGTCCTGTTTCATGTAGAAAGTGCCCCAAAATTGTGTGAGCCAGGAGCTCCTGGCTCAGTGCAGGAGAGGTTTTAGGTACAGACTCCGCTTCCTCTTCCAAGGCTTGTACACATGCATGTGTTTATTCCAGGATGGGGGCAGAAATCAGCCAGAAAATAAAACTGAGAGGAGGTTGGGGCGTCAGAGCCCCTGAGACACTGCACGGTCACTGCTGCTCTCCCAAAAGCTGGGAACAGGTACACGTACAGACACATTAGCCTCACAAGCAGCTTTTGGAGAGCACATCCCCATTCCACAGATCCAGAAGATTTCCACAAAGAGCCTTAACACAGCAGAGCACTGACAGCAGGCTCTGCCACCCTGAGCGGGAGAGCAGGGAGCTCAATCCCACTCAGCTTTGGCGATCAGGAAAACACTGCTGCATCCCAGCAGTACGGGCATTTGTCATTCCTTATATAAACAACCCTTTCTTTACACCAGGTAAAAACCAAGGGCTCACTTGCTGCAGGCATTACTGCAGCCTGACAGCAGAGGATTCCTGATTTCTCTATTTTTCTAGCCTTGGTACACAAGGGATGCAATCAGCAAATTAAAGCAGTCACCGTGTTCCTTGTCTTTACTCTGAGTGGCACTGAGCAGCTCTCCAAACCACACCTCAATACCGCATTGCTGTACATTTACACCCTGATCAGCCCAGACCTCTATTTTTAGAGAAGCTTTAGAGAACATGGCAATTGTCTTCCTTTTTGGGGAGTCCTTTTCAAGAATACTAATTTCCAGTCAGGTCTGGGTGCAGAAGAAAGGATCCTTCCACAGGAAAGGGCCTTCAAAAAGGCTTCCAAAGTGTTCAGCAGCAAGTTTGGGAGGCAGGTGAATTGTTCATAAAATCCTAGAAGGGTTTGGGTTGCAAGGTACCTTAAAGATCATTGTGTTCCAAACCCCTGCCACGGGCAGGAACGCCTTCCACCAGACCACATTGGCCTTGAGCACTTCCAGGAATGTGGTATCCACAACTTCTCTCAGCAAACTGCAGAAGTGCCTCACAGTAAAAAAATTTACTTCTAATATCTAACCTAAATCTACTTTCCTTCATTTTAAAACCATTCCCCCTTGTCCAGGGAATTGCTTCAAGGTTTTCCTTTGTACTCATTTTCTCTTCTTATCTACTAGAAAGTAAACAAGAAAAATAGAGAAAATATTAATTTCTCTAAAATGACAAAACAAAACCAAACATTTTTGTAAGAAAAATGGCAAAGAAAGAAACATGTACACGTAAATTTCATGTAACTGAAAACCCTACTTCAGGTAAAGATACTTCCATAAGTTCATTCCCATGGAAAAAAAACCCAAACATAAAACATTTGTAACACTTTTGTCAGAATGTTTTTAAACAAATGCCTTTTGTTTAAAGAAATTCAGCTGCATCTCGAGCAGTTTAGCACATGTAAAGAAAGTGTGCAGGCTGTTGGCAAAGTAATTTCTCTGTCAAAGCAGTTGCAAGCCTTTCTTATTAAAGAGACCAGCTCTGGGCTCTTTTCCTCTCCCTCAGCATCACCAGTGCAGATGATGAATCCATGAGCTGGGTCAGTGGAAAAAACTTCATTATCCTATATTAGCTAAAAAAAAAAAAGCTATGCAAAGACTGGTTTTGCTCAATGAATGACTTGTCTTCAGCTACACTTAGGCAAAGCTTTCAGGTCGTGTCTGGAGATGAGTGAACAAACCCCCAAAATCTGTATTTGTACACGTGGATGGATTTCCATACACCTGGTGATGAAAGAACAAGCCCATCTATGCAGAAGGGAGCCACTGGCACAGGAAGATACACGCTGTTGTACACAGCTGTGGAGCAGTGGAGTTTATAAAACCCCCTTTGCTACGTCCTCGGACATCTGGCTTAGCCTCTCTGGTGTCTGATACAAGCTGTACTCACACAGTGTTCCCCTCAAGCACATGGAAAGATTGTGCTTTTTTTAAACCTTTTTATAAGGTCACCCACTTTTTTCAAACCCTGAGGGAAGTGAGAAGCCTTGGGGTTTTGTCCCTCCCTGCCCTTGGCTCAGGCTGAAGCCAGCCAGTGGGGAAGGCACATCAGATGCCTGTGCACAGAAGTGCTGCTGTCATAGCTCACTTCATTTCTGCAAGAAGCTGACCAAACCCATCACCAGACCGAGCTGTGTGCAAATACTGAGCCTCTGATCGGTTCTGCACCTACATCGAGATGCAGAGGGGTATAAATTCCAGTAGAAAACGCTACCTGGGGTGCAGGAGCGCACACCTCTCTCACCATCAGCCTTCTCCTCGCATAGCACGGGATCTGCCACCCTAAAAATAGGCAGCCATTCGACAGCTGATCCCCACACAAAGGGCCCTCCATATCCCAGGAATTCCACATGCCTGACAGACAGGGGAGCAGCCCTGCTTTGTGCCCCGAATACCGCTGTCAGCCCGTCTGTCCCTGCTGAGCACTGCAGCATCCCCACAGCTGAGCTCGCTGCAAGCCCTGGCAGCCCCACACGCCCCCGCAGATGCCTCTCCCCATCGCCTGCTGCCAAGAAAGCCGGCATGGATTTACACCAGCACATAAAAACCTGGGCTTTTCTTACTCTCACAGCCTGGGCTGATTTTCCGTAGAAGAGGTCTTTCCACTCCTTTTCCTTCCTCAGCCTCAATCTGTTCTTTTCACCCAGCCATCGTAGTCTTTATGGTGGTGCTTTACAGCATCCGTGCAAGCTACTCAGGGCAGGACATGCTCATCATAGGAGCCACAGCCTACCAAGTCCAACAGCAAGCTAGGAGACAAACCCAGACCCCAAATGGCACAAAGCTGCCTGAAAGGCATCAAAGTGGTGCCACGGGCAATGTTATGAAAAGTTATGGTAGTTTTGAAAATAGTCAGCAAGCTTGGAAAGGACTTGCTGCCTGCTGGTGCACCACTCTTAGTATTTTAAGTACCCTTGTACTGCTGGTGCTGCTGTGGGAAAACATTGCAACACCTCATCACAGCCACAGCATCGTTAGGTCGGTGGTTTTGTTCCTGCCCTGAGAGCAGGTAGGAAATGGAGCATCTGGGGACTGCAGCACCTGAGGGGGGAGCACAGCCCAGCCAGAGAAGGAAACGGGAGGAAAAGCCTAGGTGAGGCTGCCCAGAAAGACCAGCAGGCAGGAGGACAAGCCAGGACCCCACAAAGAGCCCAGGCACTCTGCAAGAGCACTGGATAAGGCTGGATAAGCCTTGACCTGGGGCAGCACATGGCAGGTATCACCATAAATTTCAAGGGATAGAGCTGAGACAAGCAAAGCACCTTTTTAGGACAGCAGCAGCCTTGTGTAGGAGCTGTCTGGGCAGTCAAGGCAGGAGCCAGCAGCTCCAGGCTCTGGCTGGGGGGTCCATCCAAGTGCCACCTGCTATGGCCAGTCAGCACCGCAGAGCGAGCCCACTGCAGATGGACAGAGGTCCATAACAGGCTGATAAATGCCTTATCTTGTCATTACGTTATCCATGTGCACTTAAATCCCGGAGCAGATTTCACTGGCTCCCCAGCTGCATCTCCCCACTCGCGCCTGCCAGGCTGGGCAGCAGAAAGGTGCGAGAGCTGCTCTGACACCAAATCTCTTTGTTGTCTATTTATACCCTGCCCTCTGGAAGCCGCTCACTAGCGGCTGTCACTTGGTGTCTTATCTCCCCTCGCTTTGCAAACTGTCTCCTGGCAGCCCACAGCAGCCCTGCCACCGCCTGGGAGGCTGCTCCCTTCCCACTCACTGGGTTTTTGTTAGAAGAAAAAAAGAGCAGCACAAGGCACTGTTTGGTAAAAAGGCAGGGCTTTACTCTTCTTTATCAAAGGCATAAGGATTTGTCAGTGATCCCAAGACCCACACCCTTGCCTTCATTTCATTCTTGGCATGCAGAAGTTGATGCCTTCTGCTGCAAAAGCGGGTACCTAAGGCAGGGTGCCAAATAAAATTCACCACAATGAACTCCAGCCATCCCTGCTTGCATAACCTTAGATCTCAAAGTCCTTTTAAAAGAATTTCTCTATCATTATTCTCATTTTATAAAAGGTAAAACAGAGGCACAACGGAATCAAATGACTGCACCTATACACTCAAAAACCATGATCTCAAAGCCTTTGAGCTTGTAAGGCATCAAGAGCACCAGGTCAGCAGTGACTGACCCACGGATTCACATAGCACCCACCTCCCTTCATGTCCCTTGCTGTCAGCATTTGAGGCCTATTCTGTTCACATCTGCAGGGACTTCCAAAGAAGCCAAACCAGGTCCACCAACCAAGACACAGTATTTGACTCAGCTCAGAGAAATTTCTCATTAAACCATCTCTCCAGCAGTGGCTGACCACACAATCTCCCTCACAGAGGAGGCTCACAGTGGCACCGGAGCCCAGCACCACATGGGGATGTGTCCCAGGAAAGGACTGTGGTGCACTCTGCTGGGAACCAGCCTCCAGCCCTCTGTTAATCCTCATTTTTCCCCAGTTCAGGCAGCAGGCAGGCATCCAGGCACCAGGACTGACAGACAGGGGGTTTTATGAGCAGCCCATGTCTCTGCACCCCAGGGAGCCTCCAGCTGTCTCTGGAGCTGCTTGCAAAGCCACAAGGCCAGAAAGTGTCAGCTGGGGCTGGGGGAGCCCTCCCTGCCCGGGTCTTGTTGCACAGTCAGTTGGTGGGGACAGGGGAGGATGAGGAGGGCAGCCATGGGAAGCAACAGGGCTGTTGGTACCTGCTTGTCACAGAAGAGCAAAATAGCCAAAACAGGGAGTGAGTAGGAGCAAAGCAAAACCAGGTGCTGTGGCCCAGGTGAAAGGAAGGCAATGGGGTACCAGAGATGAACGATCCCAGCACAGCAGCAGGGACATGCACAGGAAGAGTGACCACGTCCCAAGACCAGAGAATCATCACAGAATGGTCTAGATTGGCAGGAACCATCTTGTTCCACTCCCCAGCCTTGGGCAGGGACACCTTCCGCTACACCAGCTCACAGCCCCATCCACCCTGACCTGGAACGCTTCCAAGGTGGGGCATTCTCAGTTTGTCTGGGCAACTTGTGCTAGTGCCTCACCACTCTCACAGGGAAGAATTTCTTCCTAACATCTAATCTAAACCTCTCCTTTCTTGGTTTAAAAATGTTCCTCCTTGCTCCACCACTATTTGCCTATGTAAAAAGTCACTCTCCCTCTTTTCATAAGCCCCCTTTAAGTACTGAAAGGCAGCACTGAGCATCACTGGGGACAAGCTTGGCATCAACCCAGGAGCCCCCGCTGTCACAGCAGTCACTATTGCAGCTCCCTGAGCACCCTCTTCCTTTCGCCCAGCCCGCTCTTCTCTCCCACTCATCCTGCCTCCCAGCTGCCTGTCCTCAGAAACAGGCTGGAAATGCGCTCCCAGCTCCGAAAAGCTGCTGCCATCTCCTGGAAAGAGGCTCCTTCCCTGGAGAGCGGAGAGAGCGTTCTGGGAGCGCCAGGACACATGCCAGAGCGGACCTGCGGCCACCGGCACCTGCTGCTGCAGGGACGGCCTGATCCTCCCACGCGATGTCACCGCTCAGCGCGATGGCAGAGAACGGGACTACAGCCTTGTAGCACAGAGAGAACAGGTGGAGTCCCTGGGGACAAGGGGGAGGCCGCCCTTGATGTCAGCACAGCCTGCAGGAACGTGCTCCTTCCCAGTAACTCTTAACCAGCACAAACAAGGCACAAGGGTTTCCGTCTTCCCCTCCCGAGTGCAAAATCAGAGCTTCTGAGGAAAGGGAACAGTGCGAGATGATTCCCCCAGACCAGGCACCAGGACCCCATCACCACCAGAAGGCTGAGGGGGAAGTCATTGTGCTCTCCTTTCCTCTACAGCACCCCATGGGCTATGCATAGCTGCCCAAAATATAATCTACCACTTCCACAGCTCCACACAGAGATAAGTGGCAGTCCCAGAAGCCTCTCTCTGGTACTGATATACATTTTCATAAACACATCTGGCAAACAGTGCTGGGACGGCCTTTTATTTCCCCAAAAAAAAGAAAAAAAATCTAAGCCATCTCTTCCTGATGCTGCTAGACTGAGGAGTTCAAATTGCCTTCCCTGAAGAGTGGCGCCCGCCAAGGCACAGCTGATGGCCCCACACCAGGCTGCTTGTGCCCAGGAGCCCTGAGCTGGCCCGAGTGAACGTCACTGCAGTATTTATATCCTTTTATTACACTTTAAACCATTGGGGAGAAACAGGTGCAGAGCTGTCTGTGAAAGAGTGGCCAGCAACTACCCTCCTTCAAGCTCTGAGCTGTTATATACACCAGCACAGACACACGCATGAGGGAGGTCAGAGCTGGACATTTTAAATCCCTACTGAGTGCCAAAGTCATGGATGAAATCAGTCCGGGAGGAGGACACGCACCAACCCACAGAAAAGGTCTGATGGGTAGATCAAACACAATTAATCTGACAAGGACACCCTGCTTCAGCCCATGCAGTGGTTCAGAGGGGTCACAGTCAGCTGGGGATACCCCCAAGTGCCTAAGGGAATCTTTTCCGGCTTCTTCAACAAATAAGTCACTGCCCCCCTTCCACGGCCACTCCAGGAGTGCAGTCTTAGGGGGACCTGCTCTCTCACAGATGCCCAGAACAGGATGGAAAGGCCATGTGTGGGGTACACAGGGCTTGGGCTGTACCTCTTACCGTGTTTCTCAGCCAGCAGTCCCGGCGGGGTTTGCTGGGGTGAGTCTGTCATTCCTCTGCAGAGAGGCAGGGATGTCTCCTTGAGGATAAAACAACTCTGGACACAGACCAGGCTCTGCCCATTTGAGAGCTTCTGAAAGCTACCCATCTTCTTCCTTAGAAGGAGGATGGTTGGCACATTTCCTTGAGGAATCTCCAAGGAAATACCCTTTTACAACCCAGAGTGCAGCCACAGCATCCTCCAGGGAAGCGGAGCAGAAGCGTGGCCCAGGATGGGTAAGGTATTACCCTCATCCCAGGCAGGGTGTCACCGTCTAACCTGAAATAAGCCTGACCCAGACCTTCCCACAGCAAAATTAAGGGACAACTGGAAGACACCAGTAGCTTTTTAGCCTGAAGTCAGCTGGAACAAGAGTCAAGTGCCCTCACTGAGCAGATCAGCAGTGCCACAACTTGGGTTGTATTTGGGGACACCTCCCAGCCCTGTCAGGCCAAAAACACAGTGCGGGAGAGCACCAGGTGATACCTTCAGGTTCACAGCTGGCTGGCCAACACTCACTTTTCCTAAACACAGGTGAAGGGTGGTATTAGGATTGGCAATGTAATGGCCCGGTGCCTCGAGCCTGCCTGGCCTGGGGCAATAGCAAATTCAGCAGCAGAATTCAGTGGAAGCACATGGATTCAACTCGCCTGGTTTTCACGGGAAGGACATAGGAATCCTTGGGCTAATCGACCCAGCATTAATACTTCACTGCTAGAAATCGCAGCTGAGTTTAGCTTTGAAACCCAGCTTTTATGGGTAGGGACATTACCCAGTGCTGCACCATACTGTATTACTCCAGAGCAGGATAAATCCAGGTGCCACTGTGACAACTACTATACTGAAAATGAGCCCTTTTCCTTCCCTTTCTTCCCGAGCAGAGGAGGAGCAGGGGAGATCAGTGTCAGAGTCCCCTGCAGCCGAGCACCTCATAAATCTCCCCTCTGGAAAGCAGGGCAGCCCCGCTCCGCTCCCGGGGAAGAAAGCGGGTATTGTTCGGCCCGGGCCCAGGTACGCCACGGGGAGCGTCTGCGCCGAGCCCCAGACGCGCGTGCTGTGGGCCAGGCTGCCGCGACAGCCAGGCTGACAAAGGGCTGCAGGCTTCCTCCCCGCCGGGCTCCAGAGAATTGTGCTTCCGAGCCTTGCATCACTTAAGAACAACGATGCACTTCATAATGTATGAAATGGAAATGCTAAGATCAAGTTCACCTCCTCCGCTCCCCTCCTGCACGTGTGATGGGGGTATCTGTTGCTGGACAAAGCTGGGGGGTTCCATTTGCCCAGCATCATCCCCAGCAGGACAGAGCAAAGCTTTTGTAGCCCACTTACCAGCATCCTCCTAGACTTCAAGGCAAAGCTCAGGGCACCTTTCCACCCCAAACAGATCTGTATAACATCTGGCTCAGCAAGGGGAGACCCCAGTCCTCTGTGTCACTGCCATGGGGAAAATGCTTCCTCTCCCTCCACGCACCTCCCCTGGGAAACCAAAGGTCGGGGGAGCCAGAGGGAAATTTATGGGCTTCCCCTCCTAAAAGACTTCTCCAGATGGGTCTCCAATGGTGGATTTTTTTTCCAGGTGAAGGGAGAGAGGAGGAGGGAAGGAGAGGCGGGGAGATCGGTGAGGGCAAGACCCCAGGTCATGCTTTTCTTCTCACAGCAAGCACATTGGGCAGAAGGACCAGCAAGAGGCCGGGCTGCTATTCCCCCTCAAGCCGTGATGGCAGCAGAAGATGTCAGGCTCAACAGCGTGCACAAAGCCAGCCCAGGCTCTGCACTCTCAGCTCATACCAGACCAACAGCAGAAATCCCCATCACAGCAGCCAGCAGTGAGAGTTGCCCCCGGGAAAGCTCCTTGTGCACTTTTGGTGCAGTATTTTGGTGATTTGAAGCAATAGCCCGCACCGGGAATCAGCAGTTTTATTTGCACAGAGGCACTGCACTGTGCAACACCCTGCCTCTATTTCAGCCAGACTTGCAAGCCCCAGCCTCCCCAAACCCCTTGGGCAGCAGGGCCAGGGGTGACATTATTTCAGTGCCCCTGCTCTTCATACCCGTCACCTGCGGGCAGCCGGCACAGCGGGACTACAGGCACCATCCAGCCTCCCCGGATTGCCTGGCAGGAAGAGGAAATGCCACGCATTTTCCAGCTGCTTGTACGTGTGCCAAGTCTAAGTGCCACCCCTAAAAATACCCACGGGAAGGAGAGATGTCACCGGCCGCTCACCCACTGCAGCCACACGGTTGTTTTCAAATGAGGCAGCAACGCGAAGCAGCTGAGCGAGACCCAGCCTGGGCTTTTGCTCCTCCCCAGCGGGTCAGACGGTGAGAGCCCAGCATCGCCCACCACAAGGCAGCAGCAGAGCCACGGTAACATCCTCAAACTGGCAGGAGTCAACATCCCAGAAGCTGTTCTCGGCATTCACGGGGCACCCCAGGGACTTTGACCTGTGCTTCTAATGAAATTAAGCTCCTGCAACACTCCTGTCTGACCAGTGGCCAGCCCTGCATTGCTTTAGCCCAAAAATTTTGATCCCTCTGGCAAAAGACAGGCACCTTGCTGGCTCCCCCAAAAACCACAGCTTCCAGTCCTCAGTAGAGATGGGACAGTGGCACCCACACAGAGCAAAGCTGCTCTATTTGCATCAATATCCAGCCACAAAAAGCATTCCTGAGCCCCAGACACATGCACCCAGTAGACCACAGCCTGGCTGGAGCAGCTCTCCTGATTTTTATTATTTTTTTAACTGAACAGTGCCTTATTTCCAGTTCTGGATAAGTCAGGATGAAACCATGCAAGTCACTAAGAATTACCTTCTCGTTTTCAGCCGCTTTCCTGCCCCTAACAGGAAGAGATGGTTGGGACAATTCAGGGAGGTGTTACGACACCCGGGCTGAGCTGGGTGTCATCTCCCTGCAGCCTGAGCCAATCCTCTGGGAGATTTACACTTCTCAAAAACTGGCACAATCCAGGGCTATCGCATTGCCTTCACTGAGCCGGGAGAGCTCTGCAGTGTCTCTGCCTCCCCTCCAAAACAGATCCCTGCAGCTGGTGGTACCCACATACTCCCTGACATCACTCTAAAACGAGGGGGAGTTTTGCCATTTGCTGTTGAAGCAGTGCCACCCTCTCACCCGAGCTCCTCACGGATCAAGGCGCAATGCTTCAGGGGCACCCACACACAGCAAGATGGGCAAAACACCTTGGGGAGTGCTCCCAGGGCCAAGAAAGGCAACAGCTTCAGCTCAGCAGCCTCTTTAAGGGCTTCATCTGCAAAGGCAGCACAGCCCACCTCTGCCTGCACCCAGGATACAGAATAGGCAAAACTTTCCTGCCCAACTAAAATAGAGAATTTAAGAGTTTAAACCTACAGTGCTTAAATGTCAGGCTGGCTAAGCAGGACTTCACGGCGCTTATTTAGAGCAAAATAATGTACTTTTTTCTGTGCAGTGCATTCCTGTCACCTCTTTGAAGCCACTTCAAGCCCTGCTTGAATGTCAGGACTCAGCAGGCCCACCTGATGCCTGTGAGCATCCCAGGACAAAAGGCTTCTGTGAGGATGAAGCGGGTGTCCAGGGGTGGGAGTGCAGAGGCCACCAGGGGCACATGTGCAGCTGCCCCAGCTCCAAAGGGATGCACCAGCACAGTGGGGAAAATTGATGGTGATGAGGGAAGTCCATCAGGCTGCATGCCGGCCCCACAGATTGATGGCCTCTGCAACGAGCCACACATAATGGCCAAGTTCAGGCTGCAGTGGCCGGGAGCTGAAAGGCAACAGCCATAAATAAGCTGGGAAAAAGAGGGAAGACAGAAAGCTGGCAGGGATAAATAAATACTCATGCTGCAGCAGGGCTGGGGGCAGGCACAGGAGGAAGGGGTGCAGCACCAGGATGGGATGCAGCCCACACTGGGATGGAGACGCTTCCACAGAAGGGGCTGTTTTGGGGTGAGATCTCCCCGTTCGATAACACTGAGTTGTTTCCTCCTCAAACTATCTTTTCATTCAAAACTACCGCTGCCAACTGGAGGAGCGTGTCACGTGTCCTCCCCACAAAATATAGTGCAGGGGAACAAAAGTAACCAAAGGGGCTTGGCACAAGGAATTTTAGGGTTATGATCCCACTATTGCCAAAGCTCCAACTCAGTCTGAGGCTTCCAAGACCTTGGCATCTCAGCAAGTTACTCCCTGACTGACCTGGCCAGCGGGGCTTTCCTCATCACCTTCCTCAGCCGACAGTATCAACCTCAGACTGTTTCCCCTTTCAGTTATTGCCCAACAATGAATAGGGGAGATGGGGGGAGCGGAGATGGACTTTTCCCTCATTGTCCCCCATCTGCTTCATTCAGGACAGTTACTCTTCCCCAGCATAAATAAGACCTTTGCATTTTGTTGTGGTCTTTTCTCTCTTTTGCTCGTCTCCACCGTTTTGTCAGGAAAAACCTTGCCCAAAGAGCCGCTGTGATTTACTGCTGCGTTAACAAATGTCAGAGCTCGGGAGCCTTGTAGGAACCGCTCGCTGGCAGCCTGCCTGGACAAACATACTAAAAGTCAACCCTGGCGTGGATACTTGAGGAATTAGTGTCCATACAAAGATGCATTAAATACAGGGAGAAAGATGGGGGATTTTTACAACGGAGGTTTGAAAGCTTCCTCCGGGCTGTTTAACATATGGTGCTTCTTCCCTGCACCTGCCCCTCACTAGAGCATCTCCTGGATTCCCATCCTTGTCACCGGACCCAAATGCCACCGGGGTTACTGTTCCCAGTGGGTGCTGCCAGTCTGGTAGGGGCTGAGCCTACCTGCAAGGTGAGGGTTTGCACATCCATGTGTTTACATGTAATTCTGCCCCAACCCTCTTCACCAGATGGGCTTTGCTGCTAGGGGACGTATCACAGAGCAGCCTCTGCTCAGCCAGCCAAGGTTCCCCACTTGCTACCAAACTTTTTTTTTTAAATGCAATACATAGAGAGTTGTTTGGGGTTTTTTTAATCCATAAATCAAACATTTTGCTAATGAAATCCTTATATCCAGCTCAGCCATAGCGCAACACAGACCCAGGGTACCCAGGCAGGGGGAACCATCAGGAAAACAGAGACACAGTGGCAAAAATAACAATGTTTAAAAACTCTCAGCATTTCCTCAGAGGCTGCCAGGAACTCCTCAGCCCTGCCTTTGTTTGGCTGGACCCTTGTTGCCTTCAGCCCAGGCCAGCCACGCATCCCACACAGCCCCACAACTCTGTTATTGCCATTTGCTCAAATCCCAGGTGCTGCATTAGAGAGGAATATTTTGCATGTGCGTTGTCTGTATGTTTTAAAAGTTAATTCCTCCTCTACCACCTTCTGCTCAACAGATTTGTCCAGCATCACTGTAGATAGCAGCACTGTGCCAGGAAGACACACTCAGCCTTGCAAAGCATGGCCAGGCAATGTTCCTTGGCCCATGCCAAATTTCCAAAAAACCGAAAACAGAATATAGAAAAATAGCATGTCCTAAAATTAAAAAATGAAGTAAAATAAATACCCCAGGGGGCTTTCAATTGCACAAAGCATTTTTCCCAAGCAAATCCATTCCCATATATGCACTGTCTGGGGTGTGGCAGTGCATATAGGAGTGGATTTGCTTGGGAAGCAGGGGTGGATGGGGAAGGTTCTGGAAAGGCAGTTATAAGAACCAATATGCTGTAAATCTCCTGCATTAAGTGGGATATCACAACCCGTGGTAATTTAGCAACTTTAGAGTCATCACGCTGACCCAGCTGACACGATGTTACCTCAGTTTACCTCTTCATTCTGCCTCCAAAGCAGAACTCCTCACCCATCAGGCAGGGCCCACAGGAGCACACTGGAAATGGAAGGAGAACCTGGAAATCTCTCCTGGGTATTAATGCAGACAGCAGGGAATGGATAAAAGAACCACTTTCCCCACCACACTACATCTTCCCTGAGCCAGGCCAGCAGAGGCAAAGCCATTCTCCTGCAAGCCTGGATGTTGTGTCCTCACCACAAAGGTTTGCCTGCACAGTCATGGCCAGGAGCGGAAAGAGGAAGATCCAACCAAGCAGTCCCACCTGCTCACAGCCCCACACAGGGCACAGCTCACCTTTCCCAAAAACATATTTGCTGGATAAAACCCTCTCCTTCCCCACACCAGGATGACTTTTCCCCACCCAGCCTCTTCCTACAAAAAAGCTGTTCCTCAATCGGGTGTGTACCAACAATCCAGGAAGGGGCTTTACTCTCCAAACAGACAGGATGCAGGCAGCAGAGGGACCTGTGAAACAGCCCTTCGGTGTAGCAGTTGGCCTACCTGCACGGAGCAGCAGCTCAACTCTCTCCCCAAAATTGCGCCCTTCTACACCAAGCTGAGGGAAGGGAAAGACCAACATCCCCAGGCTTAAGTAGAGCCAGACCTTGGGTGTGGGGAGGCTCCAGGGGAGGCTGCTCAGGGTCATTAATGCCAATTAGCACCCTCAAGACTTGACACAACTAATAACTATCCCAGGGATCCTGTCCCTGCTGGGGCTTATCCTTGGGGCCTCACAGAGCTGTCTGCCTCTGAGCTGTGCATACCCCTTGCACAGTGTTTCACCGTGCCCTGGTTAATCCTACACCCAGCCCCCTGGACAGCTGGATCCAGTGCAGGAATAGTGCCCACAGACTTCCTTTGCCCATCCTCGGAGCATAGCCCAAAGTCACCCTTGCTCTGCAGAGCCTTCACTGGCTGACCCTGCTGTGGTCTGTAGGGCAGGGACTCAGGGCAAAAAGCCCCTTTATTTGCCCTGCCAGGCCGATAAAGCTCAGCTCGGGCAGGAGCCGGGAAGGGCAGGGAAAGCTCTGGCTGCGCTTCCTGCCGCAGGAAGCCCCGGCACCTCCGCGGGGCCGTCGGCTCTTCCCCGGCCGCCGCCAATCCAGGTGCCAGCGGGTCCGGCACATCCCAGCATCGCCAAAGCCACCTCTCCGGCCAGCCCGGGCCGCGGCAGCTCCGACAAAGCCCAGCCTGTTTCCCTCGGTGCCGCGGATACCAGCGGGCTGCCCTCGGCTTTTCCCTGGGACGCGGCTCCGCCGTGAATGGGTCCCTGTTCCGCGCTCGCTGCGGGACCAGCGGGAAGCTTTCAGCCTCCGCGGCACTTCGTAACTCGGGATTTTATTAGCCCCCAGCCTCTCCCATTCCGAGAAGCGCTAAAAAGAGACTTTGGTTTCCATGGTCTGTTTTTTTCTTTGGGAGTTAAAATACCTTTCATCATCACGCACAGCCGAGCAGAGTTACAGAAAACGAGAGGGGAGGGAAATTAAAGTAATTGGGGGGAATTGCTGGAACGTGCAAGGCCTCTCCAGACGCATCCCTGCCACGGGAAAGGAGCTTCTGTCCCATCTCACTGTGGCAGGAAAAGCTCCGGCTGTCCAATAAGCATTTCTCAGCCTTTTGGGGACACGGAGCAGCCCCTCTGCACAGACCCAAGGCAGAGGTGTGCTGGGGACCCCTTAGCAGATGCTTGGGGCTGCCTACCAGCAGCTGCTTTCCCCCAAAACCCAGCTCACCGGCTTTTCGGAGCCTTTGTAAGCCCCCAGACTCACACAGAGCAGGAGCACGGCCATTTAGTCCAGGTGAAAAAAGGTTTTCACCTGAAAAGAAAAAAAATACTTAGGCGTGCTGACTGAAGTTAATAAAGTCATGAAAGCCATATAAAGAGTAGTAAGTGTTGAGAAAGGGCTCTTTAACTTCGATTTTGATACAAATATTAAACCGAAAGTACGAAGCCGTGCATTAGTGGTTGAAGTCCACCCATCAGGTTGTTCTGACACAGGTCATGCAGTTTGGCTCTGGAGAGATGAGCCCCGTGGCCAAGGCATTTTTTTGAAACAAAATTCTTCAAAAATCTCGAATGTATATAAAAAGATAAAAAAAGAACTGGGAAAACAATCTGGCTTCTAGGAATACAAAAATGCTGGGCCAGTCCATACCTGGCTGATGCCCTTCCAAGGTGTTCTACAGGGCAGAGGTATCCTGGAGGAGCTTTTGAGGGTGAAAGCGGGTTCTGAGGGTGAAAGCGGGGCTTTACTCCAAAATGCCCTACAGCAAAAATGCAGCTCCCCAACCCCACTTCTGCCAAACTCTGTTTCCACTGGTGAGGTTATCCTGGGAGGGGTTACACCAACAGTAATCAAGAAGCCACAGGGTTCCCTCGTCTGTGTTTTACGGGGCTGACCTTGCCGGGGTGAAAAGTACAGGGGGAGCAGCGGGAAAGGCAGCGCGGCCCCTTCTCCTCCCAGCTGCTTGGATTTTTAATTTGCTTTCTGCAAATCCCTGCTTCTGCAGCAAAGCCAAGTCATTGCCGTGGCCTCACCAGGGCCAGCAGCGTGGATGTGACAGCGGAAGATGGGAAGAGCAGAGAGCAGGAGCAGTGCTAGTGGCAAAGGGGACAGGCACGCTGCCCTCCCGTGGGAACCCACAGGGCAAAGCCAGGATTTGGGGAAGGAGAGGTGGCAAGCATTGCCAGGGCACAAACTCGGGCCACAGGAGGCAAAATTGGCCAGCGCTATAAGAAATGCATGTTTTCCCCTCCTCAGACACCTCCCCCAGGTTTCTCCACACACCATTAGCAGATCTTATTTCTGCCTGCTTGGGAATAGTGCAAATGCAAAAACTGAGCGGTTCGATGAAATAATAAATAACTGACAAATAAGTAGATGAAGAAATATGTGGGGAGTTGCAAACCATCTCACTCAGCCACTCCAGCCAAGAGCCTGGACAGGACAGCCGTAGCCATGCCATGGCACAGACCTTCAGGCCAGGAAATGGTCTAAATCAGGCTTCTTCCCTGCAGTATCCTGGGCTGCTTCCTGAGATACTGTTGGTTTTTTTTCACCCTCTTGATGTATTGTCCTGCAGCATTTTCGGGGGCTCCCAGCGTGTGCCAAGAAACCTCTGGTGTGACGCACCAGCCTGTTTTAGGCGGCCAGCAGCCGCTCCTTCCTGCGGGAGCTGGGAAGCCAGGGCTCCCCAGGGTTCCCCCACCCTCTGGTCCAGGGAACCTGATGCATTCATTTTTAGCACCATCGAGGCCTGTGAAAAATGACAATTTGAGGGAAAGAGGACTATGAGCAGCATCTCTGTGGGCCTGTGAACTGTCTGGAGCTGTCTGCAAACCAGAGCCCATTGTGCTGCTCCAAAGTGTAAGCCATCCCCTGAGTTTTCCTGGATTTGGTTAAATAAAGACAGGGAAGGAAAAAAAATAAATAAAAACAAGCCACACCTTTCCTCAGCCTGGTTCCCAGGCAATAAAAATATCTTGGAGCAAGAGCCCTGGCTTCACAGCTTGGCCAGTGATGCAATCATGCTGTGAGCCAAGGCAGCAGGGAGCTCACCTACATCGCTTGGCTTTGCTTTTCCATAGGGTGGATTTTGAAGATCCCAGTTCCCAGGCAGCACTGACAGAAATCATTCGAGTAAGGAAATTAATGGTCTTCCCTTCCCAGTGCTCCCACAGACCCCTTCTCCTCCTCCTCCTCCCTGTCCATCGCCTGCTTGGAGCACTGGTGAACCCCTGGAAAATCCCAAATCTCTCTTGGGGACCGTACACCCAGGGGCACATTTTTCCAAGTGTCTCTCCAAATATATATGTCAGCAGCAGAGAGGGGAGGAGAGCAAGAAAAAAAAACATTTTGTGAGTATCCGTCTGTTTGCAGATCATTAATTCTCTCTGGGGAGCCCCAGAGCTCTTTCATCTGCTTTTTGCTAAGTTTAGGTCACAGAGGTTTTCGGGTGCAAGTGTGGTTCAGGGAAAGGCAAAGGCGCTTTGGGCTTTAGCAGATCACTGAGGAGGAATTTGGGCAGGCAACAGGAAAGCTCTTTTCCCGGCTGGGAGGCATCCAGTCAGGACAGAAACAATCCTGGCTGCTGGAGGCTTTTATAAAAGTAAGAATAGATGTTTACTCGCAGGAAAGCGAGGAACGGAAAAAGTTATCAACACCATTGTTTGCCACAAATAATTTCACCTTCTCTAGTCATATGATGCATTCAAAAAAAAAGCCCTGCTCTTTCTTATTTAACATCTCGTACCGAGGACAGTTACGTAGCCCTTACGCAGCTGGGCTCAGCCCGGCCGGCCCCGAGGGCTCGGCTCGAGCCCACCCCACGGCAGAGCCCGTTTCCCATCACCTCTGCATCGCGTTTTGCTCCCCAGCGCCCGGTGGCCAAGACGACCTGAGCTGAGATCCGGTTTTACAGACGAGCCGCCCCTCTGCGGCTGCATTTAGGGGGCTGACAGCTCTGTGATTGCCGTTTATGAAGCACCCTTCCACAACCCGCAGTGCAAGAAACTTCTCAGTGCTCAGCTAGGAAACCGTCTCTAACACACGCTGGCTGCAGCATCGTTTGCCTGGGGTCCCTTCCCCGGACTGCAGTGGTGGTTGGGGGTCCATGAGCGAAGCTTAGGCAAATGTCAGAGCAGCAGGGGACCGAAAACCTCCCCAAAATACTGCTCTTCAGGCAGAAATTGTGGTGTGTCCCTCGCTGAGGCTTTCCCCAGCATGTCGCTCCTGGGGAAGGTCCTTCCCGGTCTGAGCCGTAGCTCTCTGCTTTTCCATCGGGACCTTCCGGAGGGCTCCTTCCTCTCCTGCCATGACCCAGCATCGCCTCCCCCGACCCCTCGCAGCCCCCTACGACTGCTGGCTCCCTGGAAAGCACAGCGCGCCCCAAGCCCGGCATCCTGGCCCGTGTCCGGCCAAGGCCAAGGGCGCAGGATCCCAGCACCACCTCCTGGTAAGGCACCGCCGTGCACGGCCCGCAGATCCCCCAGCAAGCCTGGGGACCACCTGGAGAGAGAACCCGGGCTGCGCAGACCCCAGTCTTTCGCCTGTCCAGCCAAGCATGGGCGTCTTCCCCTTCCCCTCGCACCACGGCCGGCCCCGGGGTGGCTGCGGGCGCAGGACCCCCGGTCGCATCCCCCGGTGAGCGGCAGCTGCCTGCTGTGGGGTGAATAGCGGCGCGGCTCGCCCGAGAGGGGACCGAATTTAATTTGAGATGAATGGGCACCTCCTTGCAGCCCGTGACATTTTCATTGCGGGCTAACAAGGGGAGAAAAATCCAATTAGGGGACAAAGAAGGTCCCTAATCGGCCGTGCAGCCCGGCGTGGGGCAGCCGGGACAGCACGGCATCCCACAAGCGAGCAGGGACAGAGCATGGGAAAACAAGAAACCGCTCCAAAAGGTTCTTCCTGTGATAATGCAGAGGCCATACTGCAGGATGGCAAGTGCACTCAGAAAATGGATTTATAGTGTTTCTATTTGCACCCCCAGGGTCTCGCTGTAAGTCTCCCGGGTCACTAAAGTGCCCCAAAAATGAGCTGGGCAAGGCAGGGACATCTCCTAGCTGCAGATTCCAAGGGCAGGGGTAAGTAACCTGCAGCCAGAAGCATGCTGCTCCTCAAAGAACATATTAAAAAAAATTGGCAGACTCCTCCCACGGCACCCACCCACCACCAAATGTTCAACCAAACCAAATTCCAGGAGCAGGCGAGGATGAACCACATCAGGGTTTATTAACACAGAAGCCTTTTCAAACCTCACAAGGTTTTGGATAACCTGGGTTGCAGTTTTTCCAGCAACAGGTGCCTTTTCACGGTTTGAATGCGTGCAGCCAGCAGCACCATTTATCTCCAGGCTCTGGTGCCTCAAGTGGGGAGGATTGATGGTGGGACCCCCACACATGCAAAGCCCCCTCCTGCCAAAATGCGGGGACATTGGGGCATCACGGCATGCAGCGAGGGCATAGCAGAGCACTGGGAAAGGCGAGGGGGGCACGCACATAAATAACAGCTGGGGTTTGGAGGAAGGGTGATAAATGGGAACGCCGCGATCCCTCGGGAATTATTAACGGTGGGGGAGGCTGAAACCTTGGCTTTGCCCCAGGAGCTGGGCTGTGTGGAGAAAGCTGATGGGTGGGAGCGGGCAGCGAGAACAGATGGCTGGGGGAGGCCCGGGGGTCCGGCCAGGAGCGGGGGCTCTCCACGGGCACAGCGCAAGGAGCTGCGGTGAGGTACAACAGCTGCGTCTACCCCAGGACACAGCTGGGCTGCTTGTGGGGGAAGTGCCCTGTGCCCTCTCCTCCCTGGAGCCCCTCAGGTGGCTCCAGCCACAGCTCCAGGTGGCCACCACTGAGTATTGACCCAGCGCTATCTCAGCTCCCCCCTTATCAGGGCAAGAGCCAGCTCTGGGCACCAGCACCTGCCCCATTAATCTTCCCCTGTCCCGCAGGCGTGAGGTCTCGGTGCCTGAAACAACCTGCCCAGGGAGGGAGCGGCAGGGCTTGAGCCCTGGTGCCCAGCACCTGGGGATGATGGATTGGGATTGGTACCTGGGACATGACAGGGAGAGGGTTTCTCTTTTCCTCTTCGGCTTGTGCTATTGCCCCTGCCCTGGAGAGGGGATAACTCTTTATAGCAGAGACTATCGGTGGTGACTTTTTCCACTGAGATTTGTGTACTGAAGGCTGGGGATGTGGTGCCTTGAAGAAGAGAGAAAATGAGCTCCATTTGTGAACACAGGGTGGGAAGGAGGAGAGAGAGAATTTCCCTGCAGTTTCGATCTGAAATAACAAGCTGAACCTGGGTGAGCAGCTCACATCTCCACCCACAGCCTTTAGGCTGAAGGTGGAGATGTGATTCCCCTGCCGGAGCCAGCTCCAGGCAGGGCTGTACAAAGTCTGGGCAAAATCACATCTGAGGCCCCAGGAAAGCGAGGTAAAGCCTCACAGCTCTGGCTGAAATGAAAACAAAAGGCAGCAATTCTTCATGGCTGCAGCTGCACAACCCCTGGCTTCAAGGGTTAAATGTGGTCAGAAATATCAGAGAGGACCATGAAGGACGAAACTTCTGTGTGTCCCTCACGCAGAAGGGAGAGAAGCCCCATGCTTTGAGCAGAGAGAATCCCCAGCGATGACAGGGCAGCTGAGGTGATTCCAAAAGTCTCATCCCCAGCATTCTGCTCTAGCCCGTGGCCCAGCAAACACTGCTATGGGGGCGTATGGAATTTAGAGGGGCCAGAAAGTTCCTCTTGGGAAACCTCACACTCCTGCTTGTCCCCACATGGGTTTTCCAAGGACATTCCAGGTGAGAGAAAAACTAGGGAGGCAGAGTGACCCAAGCAAAGGCAACACTGAGCTTTTCCCATAAAACCCACCAAAGGACGCTGTGTGTCCAGGAATGAAGAAAGATGCTGGGGGTGTTATCACACACCTCCTCCTCCTCCGGGAAGGAACAGCATCACTAAATAGTCTAAGCCGAGAACAGCACAGCTAGCCAGCCAAGGACTTGGATTCACAAGCAGATAGGACCTGCTCAGAGATTAGTTAGCAGAGTCTAGCACAGTTCAAAATATAAATGCACCCTGATCTTCCCTTTTCATGTGCACTCATGAAGCCCACGGCTGCCAAAGGGCCATGCAGAGCAGTCTCGTTAGAAAGCAGTGCTGTCGCATCAGCCCTGGGCTGCAAAGCCTCTGAGCAGAGCAGAGGACACTGTGGCAGAGGGGCCGTGTCGGTGGCTGCTCCTCAGAGTGCTCACTGCTTGGTCCATGCTTCTGGCCTCTCTTTAAAAGCCCCGTAAACCCTCAGGTTATGTTTCCTTTAACACAGAAAGGCCCAGCTCTTTTGGTGAGGGCACCACATGAAGCCCAGGCAAGGCTTAAGGTGGCTCAGGGGTACTGGCACCCATCACCATACCCCCTCCTGTGCTCCCCGTCTGTGCTGTGCAGACAGGATGGAGTTTCCCCCTTCCTTACACAAACTTGGGATCTCCTTTCAGCCATTGCTCTTTTTTTTGTATTGATTTTTAAAAGGGGGCACTGCAGCTTTAAAGAGCTTCCCAGACTTGCCTTTGTGACCGGAGGAGAGGGTGGGGTGGTGGCGGAGGTGGGGACCCAGAAGAATGAAATAAAGAGAAGTACAACAAAAAGAAGTTAAAAGTGTGAGTGACAAGTTTTCGGCAACAGGCTTCAGCCCCTGTGGGGTCGTTTGGGCGAAGAATGGCTACAAATGAACAAATGAGCTGGATTTTCATGCTTGGTGGACGGTGAATGAATAAGCATCTTTTAAAACCCTATCAGGAACTCTTTGGATTGTCATTATAGCTGGGAGGAGGGAGGGAAAGGCAGACTTTTGAAGGCTGATCATGTGAAAGAATCCCAATTCTTCGCCTTTTCTCTGCCGGCAAGCACGGCTACACCGAAACGTGCGGACAGTGCAGCCGCAGCCAAGCATCCTGCCATGGCCCGGCCCACGAGCACTTCTGGGGGACACTGGCGTGCCCCCAAGCACTTTGGAAGAGGTGAGAGGGTCTGCTTTGCTTGCAGGAGCCCCCGCTGGTTCCCAGTGGCGTGGAGGGGACGGAAGGGCAGCGGTTTGCAGCCTCCTCCTCCTCCCAGAAACCTGACTGCAGTGTCAGAGGCAGACAATGTGAGAGGGCAGGAAGCAACTCACTTAAAGCCGTATTTAGAGCACAGAGTGAAGGCCTGAGGTCAAAGGAATTGCCCTGGGATTATGGGAATCACCTTCATTTTCTTGCCAGCCTTCAGACACGAGGGAGCCGACCAGGAGCAAGGAGGAGGGGGATAAGTCTGTTGCTGAGGAAAGGACCTGGGTGTTTCCCCTTCCCTGGCCCTGACAATGAGCCTGGCCTCTCTGAACCGTGCAAATAATTTACAGCCTCTGTTTTCAGCTGTTTGTTATCCTCAATCCCCCATTTTAACCTTGACTAGAACAGAGCATTGGTGAGGCAGTCGCAGGAGACTCCACAGCCAGAGTTTGCTGAATACGTGTAGAGCCAAAGTTCAGCAGCCACAGAGGAGAAGGAAGATTCAGAGGGAGACAGGTATAAAGTCTCCTTATTTCTGTAATAAACGATAATATCATAATATATTCAAAAAATCATGGAATTGTGGAATTGTTAAGGCTGGAAAAGACCTTTAAAATCATCAACTCCAACTGATGTTTAGACTTTCTTGTCTAAACAGAAGGAGACCTAAAACTGAATATTGAGGGCATGAAAACCTCAGGTTGTACTGAAGCATTCTCCCCTGGCTGCAAAAATAAAAGTTGAGTTCACCTGGCATGGGGTTTCAGCAACCAAACGTGGCAGGGCCCAGGTTAAGTTGGTTTTCATCCTGTCGCCTGCAAGTATGTGAGGGCACAAGCCTGCGCCTCTGAAACGGCCGCGGTCCCAGCAGCCACCTGTTTCTCCCACATCAAAAAGTCCGGAGGCCATTACAGCAGCCATGGTTATAAAAGCCGGGCACTGGCGCTGGGACGGCCCCGTCAAGAGAAATGAGACCATCATGCACTAAACATAGAGAAAAGATAAATGGAAAAGGAGTCTTTCAGTCTTCATTATCAAGTTTCCATGGGTTTGCCAAAACCATAGCAACCGGTTCAAGCAATGATTAACCTAATAATGTGGAGGCAAAGAAAAAAAAATGCATTCAAGCCCCTAAAGAAGTCACTAGTTCTCTAGAGGTAGTAAATCCGCTTCCCCCCCAACCCCCCAACCCGCCCCCCCAACCCACAGCCCCACGGCTGGAAGACCAGAAGCATCGTAAGTGTCCAGAAAAAAAGAATCAGCAATGCAGTAAAATCCACTAAAGTGATCACTTTCTGAAGATACAGCAGTATAGACATCTTTGTGAACTTTTGTAATACCTGCTCTTCACTGGACTGTCGTGCTCTTCTTGCTCCTTTTCTTGCCCGTGTCCACCCTGAATTCTCTTTTGCCATTTTTTGCAGAAATGCTACTTTTGCAGAAAAGTGAGTGTGTCGTGATCCTGCTCAGTCCCACGGTACATGCAGATAGCGAGGGCAATATGATACCTCCTGTAGGGAGATATCAGAGCGGAGCTGCCCTAGCAGGGAAAACATTAAATGATTTTATCACCCAAATAATGACGGTGTTTCGCCTGTGGCCACACACAGAGGCCTTGGAGCACTTTGCAGACTGTTAGAGTACGAAAACAATACACAATTCAGCCAGAAAGGGGGGGAAGGGGCAGGAATACTATTAGGTCTTTCATTCTGCCTATCTGATCTACGACACAGATAGATCACGTTCAGGACTATAAGAGTACACACAGCGATAGGCACACACGGCCTTTTCCTAGTCCTCAGCCTTGCCCCATGGCCTGTGTTTCTCCAGCAATGTGGGTGTTTCTCCTCAAAGCAGTGAATAGGCAAAGGAGGGGGGCCCTGCATGGATGGGCGGGTCCCAGGAGGCAGCAGAAAGTGCAGATCTCCAAAAGAGCTCAAGCAGAAAGTGAGATCTGCTCACCTTGCTTGTCAACACTGGCACCGCGGTGCCCTTGCGCCCTTCTCCCAGGTGTGTGGGACACCTGCAGCTCCTCTCCACGGTACAGTTTGTTGACCGAGGCTGGATCAAGCGCACAAGTAGAGGTCACTGCTTCTCCGAAATCCACCAAGCCCCGTGTGTTTTCTGATCTGTAAAGTGTCTGGTTAGCACCAGGGCCATGCCGGCCTCTCCCTTCCCCCCAGGACGGGGCGATGTCCCCCAGAGCCCACCTAAATGGACAGCACCCCAGCAGCTGCCGGGAGAGACACATCGGGGGGGGCTCCGCATCACCCCGTGTCGCTCGGGCAGACCCTGAAGGCTGAGCGCCGTCGAGGGCACAACCGCGCCGTGCCCCCGGCCCGCCTTCAGCACCATGGCCAGAGCCCGCGGCGCCGGTGCGGGACGGGGCGCCCGGGCAGCTCCGCGCATCGCTCCGCGCACCCGTCACCTCCCCGTCCTCCCCAGGCCGCTGGGTCTGCCCCACTCCGGCCCGCCCCACGGCCCCCGGGGAGCGGGAGCAGCGCGCAGGAAGGGGAAGGGGGGGAAGGAAGGGGATCCCCGCCGTTGCCCCCCCATCGGCGGGACGGGGGGTGGCGAAGCGGCGAGACAAGACCCTCGGGATGCCGTACCCGGTCAGGTTCTACTCTCGCCTCTTTGTTGCGGTGCGGGAGGGGGAGGTTGTTGGGGGGCAGGAGGGGTTGTTTGTGCGTGCAGCTTTGTTTCCAGTAACCAAATTTCTTTTGTTCTACAAATTGCCTCAATAGCGTCTCTTTGCCGCGGGCAAACGGGCTCAGCTGAGAACAATTAGCATCACAATGGGCTTTTGGCCTCGCGGGCCGCTTTGTCTAGCGGCGGCCGCCCCGCCGGGGCAGCGCGGAGCGGGGAGGCGGCCCGGCCGGGAATCTACCAGCTACAAATTGAGTCCCGGCAGGAGAGGGCCGGGAAGGGCTTACGGAATTCAGGCGGGTTCTCTTCTCACCGTGGCAGGGGAGGTAGTGCCCTTCCCATCTCCTGCCTCTCCAGCTAGTCTGACGCTCCCTTCGCCTCCCGCCCCGGCTCAGGGCTTCAGGTTCTGGCTGCTGCCCCGGCTAAACTCACCCCGGGAAGGATGGGGTCGGCCTGAGGCGACGCTGCCCCGGCCGCCAGCACCGCTCCAGGTGCTGGAGCGCTCTGCCGCAAGAACGTCCTCAAAATTGCCCGGCAGCCGGGCACACCTCACCTGGAGACGGTGGGACGGGACCGGCCGCAGCTCTGCGGGAAAAGGCACCTGCAGAGAGAGGCCGGTTTTAAATCCGAGCGTGGTCCTCGACGGGCACACGCCGGCGTGCCCACAGGCGCGGGACCCCGCTGCGCCGCTCTCCATCGCCGCTCCTCCCCCGCAAGGGAGCGACCCCGCACCGGGCACACCGCCCGGGGCCCCCGGGAAGCCCCCGCGGGGCCGGCGATGCCCTCCCTGGCGCTGGTGCGCGCGATTTTGAAACTCCAGGAGAGCCCTCAGTGATAAAAACACGGCGTTGCACAGGTCTGGCCGCGACACGCTTTATTTTTCCTCTTCTTTTTCTTCAGAAAACCCAAAATATCGCTGCGGGTACAGACAGCTGGACCACCGCTGCTAAAAATACTCTTATATACAAAATACATATTTGTTACGAAATATAATCAATAAATACCGATAGCGACAAATTAATATAATTTACCGTTAATGAGTACAAAACCGTGATTTGTTTTTGTCCGCCCGCTCCCGCTGCTTTTTCCAGCCGAGCGGGACGGGACGGGGCGGGGGGGAGAGGGGCTCCCGCCGCCCCCCGGCGCGCAGCGCGGGGAGTCCCCGCTCCGCCCCGCCGGCTCTTTGAAGGCCACAAGCGGGGGGACATTGGCCGGGCGGCGGGCTCAGAGGAAGGCGGGGAAGGCGGCGGGGCCGCGGCGCAGGGCGGCGGGCGGAGGGGCCGCAGGGCAAGGCGAGTCCCAGGGCCCGGGGGAGGCGGTGGCGAGGGGTGGCGGCGGCGCGGGGGGCTCGGGCAGGTTCTGCTCGGCCAGGCGGAGGCTCTGTGTGAGCGCCCAAATGTAGTTGTGGGCGAAGCGGAGCGTCTCGATCTTGGTGAGCTTGGCGTCGTCGGGGAAGGTGGGCAGGACGCTGCGGAGCGCGTCCAGGGCGGAGTTGAGGTGGTGCATGCGGTTTCTCTCCCGGTCGTTTGCCTTCATGCGCCGGCTCCTCTTCTGCTTGCTGAGCAAGCCCTCGTTCCGCACCTTGCCGCGGCCCCGCCGCGCCTTCCCCTTCCTGCGGGCCGCCGTGTCCCGCGGGGCCAGGGCGGTGCGGGCCGGCGAGGCGCCCCGGCTGCCCGCGGAGCCCCCGCCGGCCGCCGAGGAGGGGTCCTCGGAGCCACCGAAATACGGCTGCACTTCGTCCGGAGAGCGGTCGCTCTGCGGGGCCATCCTGAGAAGCCAACCCCGCGTTGGCGGGCCCGGGAGAGCCCTCTCGCCCGCGGCTGTGTCTGCTGAGCCCGGCCGAGGCTGCGGGGCAGAAGAGCGGCTCTGGCTGCGCGCTCCGCGCCGCTCCCCGCGGTCCCTCGAGTGCGGGCAGGAGAGCTTGTGCCGCCGGCACACGACTGCCGTTAAGCCCCTATATATAGGGCCGGCAGACAATGGGGATTTCCCGGTCGGGCGGCGTGTGCGCCCCCCCGCCCGCACCCACCCCTTGGCACGCTTTTATCTTATCAGCCCGACGGGAGCGTGCCGGCCCCGGCACCGCCCGCTGCCCCGG
>VWPU01018106.1:36041-81810 GCA_013398955.1 Callaeas wilsoni | reverse complement strand
GGTCCCGCAGCCCCGTCCCGCAGTCGCCGGCGCTGCAGCGGCCCGAGCCCGGCCCTAGATGGCACCGCGACTCCGCCGCCGCGTCCCGCCGGGGCCGGGCCGGGAGGATGAGGATGGGGCAGCCCCGGCGAGTTCCCGCAGCCGCCCGAGCCTCTCCGCCTCCCTCCAGCCACCCTTTGCTGCCCTGCTAACCCCGGGCTGCCCCCAGGCTGCCCCGCTGCCACCTCCCGAGCTGTCCCTCTGTCCCTCGTGCTGCTCTGTGCCCCCCTGCGCTGCCCCATCCCCTCCGTGCTGTCCCTGGGCTGCTCCACGTCCGTGCCCAGCACTTGCTGCTGCTTCGGGCTCAGCCCTATCCGGAGAAGCCGGACGCTCCCTCCATCCCACAGCACAGAGCTCCTACCCCCGACTGCCCCTCACCTGCCCTCGGTGCCACCTTTAGCACCCCCAGCGCAAATCCTGCGGCAGGGCCGGGCTCCCGGGGTCCCTGCCCGGGGAGCAGAGCCAGCTCCTGCAGCGGCACAGGCAGGGCCTCTGCCCCCTGGGGTGCCCTGTCCCCCTCCAGTGCGGCTGTAACACTGCAGTGCAGCAGTTTGGGACATGGGACTCTGCCCCACTGAGGATGGCACCTTGCCCTGTGCCAGCTCCAGACACAGCTTGGACAGCCCAGGACCCCAAGCTGCTGCTGGGTTTTCACCAGCTCACCCAGTCCAGGACTCGTAACACAGGGCCTTGAGGCTGGTGCTTGATGTGAGCAGCTCCTGACAATTAAAGAGGGCCATGGAGCATTCATGGAATGTATCCCCCTTTTCCTCCATGGAAAAGTGATCCCTCAAGGAAGAGCAGTGGGCTTTCCTCCACTCTGAACTCCAGCCCTCTCCCCATCCCATTCCTCACACGGCTTGTGTGCCACAAGAGCAGATCCCTTCAGGACCCAATGCCCAGGACCTCTCTGGTTGTTAAATGGATGACCCACTCTATCTCCTCCTCCAGAAATCAGAGTTCAGGATTCCCCCAGCTGCTGAGATGTGCCTGGAGAGTGGTGCAGAGAGAGCGGGACAGCCCAGAGCTGGTCCCAGGTGGGCTCTTGGTCCCAGGTGGGCTCAGTGGTGCCGGCCCCCCACGCAGAGAGGGATGCGGGGATCCCACCTCTGCTCAGAGTGGTCCCAGGTACAAAGCTGCTTCCCCTTACTCCCATCCCATGAAACAAACTGGAGAGAGGACACAGTTCATTGGGTGGCTGACAGTTCAACCCTTGACACGGAGCTCGTTTCACTCCATCCCCCTCCTCATTTATTTATGGTCCTTCATCGCAGCGGGGCTTCGCCCTGATGGACGGTGTTTGCACATGTTCCTCTTATCCAGAACATGGGGCTTTGCAGCCACTTCTCTATTTACTGTAATTTTTAGCTCAGACACAACCAGAACTCCCACCCTGTCTGGGCGTCTCAGTGCAGAAAACAAGACTAAACTATTTTGGGATGTTTTTCCCTTTTCCTCATACTTGGGTGCTTTCCCATGTGGCTAAGTCTTTGGAGCCCTGGGGAGGGTGAACCTGTTTCACACACCCCCGAGAGCTGCCTCTGACCCCTGCACACACTTTAACCCCCTCCTCTGACCACAGGCACCTCCCACACAAGGCAGCTTCATGCTCCACTTGGTTTTCCCAGCTAGGAAATGCATCCAGTGTCAGGGATGAGCTGAGAGCACAGCGGATGGGAACGAGCCTCCCAGACTCCATCCTCACCCTCCTCCTTGTCACCTTGTCTGGTCACACCTCCTCAGGGTGCCCGGAACGCTGCGTGCCGCTGCCCCAAGACAAGGCAGGGACGTGGGTTTGGCCCTGTTTGTCTGGCAAATGTGGAAAAGGGCCTGGAAAATGCCCCTTTGCCTCCATCACTCCCATTTTAGTCCCGTTGCGTGGCACCCGCCGGGGAAAGGCCGGCAACGTGCAAAGCTTCCCCCCTCCTGCCTCTGTCACAGCCAAGGGTCTCTCCATTGAAGTTTACTTTAAGGTCTAATAAAATTTCCAAACTGGAAAAATCTTTATGCAGAGGTTTGCTTTGTTTAAAGGAAGAGGACCATAAAGATAAAGCCTCGCCTGCCCGCCGCTCCCCTCCCGCTCCCCGGGCGAGGGGCCGCGGCTCAGCCCTTCCCTCCCAACCCGGCTGCGGCCGGAGGAAGAGCTTGTTTTCCTAACGAGAAGTTTGAAGATTAAAAGGGGAAAAAATCAGCCATTTGGAATCCTCTACTGACGCTGCAAATACCCTCGTTAATAGATATGTCTCGTTTTGTTACCTCATTTTAATTAATCACTAAACAAAGACAGCTGCCAAATTTTGGCTCTGGCTTTAAGCCTACAACTGACTTGGAGCCCTTGAAAAATAGACTATTTATGGTGCCTGGGCTTAAAGCTTAAATTTCTTGTATAAACTTTACCCTTCCTAAGAATAGCGTGGGGAGAGCATTGCCGGCCACATACACGGTGCCCATGCCCCCATCCCCAGCCCGGTGTGGGCAGCAGTGGGGCCAGGAGGGATCGGGGTCCCTCGGGCTGCTGACAGCCCCATCTCTCAGCAGAGGAGCAGCTGCACTGCTTCCAGGGTGTCCCTCAACAAGGGCTGTCCTGGGCCTGTTATCCCCACACAGGCAGGTGCCAGCACCAAGGGAGGTGCCCAATTCCCTTTGCCAAATGAGAGTTATCCACAGGGCACAGCATCCTGGTGCAGGAGAGCATCCCTGGGTCCCTAGGGCTGCCTGGGTGCCTAAGGGAAGTATTTGTACCCCAGACATGCAGTGTGTGGGGTGAAGAAGTTATTTCATGTTTTAGGGCATGGCTGCTGCATCCACCCCTGCCACTGCCCCTGCGGGATGGGGCTCCTGCCTCTGCTTCATACACACCCCAAATACCAGAGCCCTGGGATTTTGCATCATGGTGGAGCTGCTCAGGCTGCCCACAGCACGGACACAAGGTTTCTGTGTCTTCCCTTGTGTGGCAGCTTGGGGCTTCACAGACTCTGACAGGGCATTTTTATTCCTTTGTGTACTTTTTGTTTCTGTTTAGAGCATCCTGGGGAAAGGCTTCAGCTTGTCCTTCCCCATCCCTTCAGATGACAGGCAGGGAAGGAGCTTTCCTGGAGGACTGGGGCTTGGCATTGCAGGAGGAGCAGCCCCAGTGCAGGCTTTAGGCTGGCAGGTCACTCTGCCCCCTGTGCCAGGTGATATTCGGGGGGTGGATAGGATGAAGCAGGGGCTGTGGGTGCTGTGTGCCCTGGAGTGCTGCTCAGGGCTGCTGCAGAGCCCACTGCCCTCGTTGCTGGCCCTGTGCCTGCACACCCCATACCCACACCCACACCCACTCCCCAGCGTTCGATGCAGATCAATCCACCACCTTGTGTGGTGCTGCACATTCCGTGCCATCCTGAGCCCTCCCTGAGCCCTCCCTGCGAGCTCCCTCCTTGCACACAGGAAGGGCTGAAATAAATACCTGCGTGGGATCCCAGCGCTGCCAGCTCGGCACTTTCCTGACCACGCCACTCGCACACCTCACACAGGTGACCTGGTGGGTCTGGGTAGTGCCCCAGCTCTGGCAGGCCCTGTGCTTGTCAGTGGGGTCACACCATGGCCCTGGAGCCCTTTGTGGGATCCTGACCCTGGAGAGATCCCGGCTGCTGGGCTGGGCTGGGCTGGTCAATGAGGATGTGCCGAGATGGTCGATAAAGCAGGCGCCCGCAGCGAGCATCTGCCTGGGCTCTGGGCAGGGAATCCGGCCGGGTGCCTCGCAGAGGACATTTGGCCCTTCCAGCACTTCAGGAGCAGCTGAGATATAAGGCCCGAGAGGAAAAATCACCCTGCATGTCTGCTGACCACATCCCCGATCCCGGCAGGAGCCCGCAGGGGTGGGGTTCCCCCAGAGCTGCGCTGGCGCTGAGCGCGGCCGGGGCTGAGCCCCACGGCCCCGGGGCTGTCCCGCTGCCCGGTGTCCGTCCGGCCCCAGCGGGCTGCGCACCGGCTCCCGCCGCCCTGCCCCTCCTGCCCCGGAGAGGGAACAGAGCCAGGCTGCAGGACGAGCTCCTCCAGCTGCAGCCGGGAACCCGCAGCTCATATTTCACCCCGCCAGCAGGTCTCCCACTCGGGTGACACCAAACGCGTGTCACACGCGCTGGAGGCACGGGCTGACGGCCCCCGCCCGCCCACACAGCCTCAGCCCCGGATCCTGCAGCCGTCTCCCTGCCTCGATGGATAAAATAAACTGTCTGATGCACAGCCGGCACAGTGGTGCTCGGGGCTGAAGAGGGACGGAAACCCAGCCACGCACACGCGGTGCCAGAAACCCCAGGGCGTGTCAGCACCTGCTTGGATCCGGGGTGCTGCCGCATCCAAACCTCGCGTCCTGCTTCCCCTCCTGAACATCCCGGGACACTCCCGGTGTCCCCATCCCCAGCGTGCACAGTGACACAGCCCCTGCCACACTGCCACTGCCCCTGGAGTGCCACGGCACCCACTGGCAGTAAGTGACCCCCCGTACCAGCGTTGGCTGCTCAGTGGGATTGCCAGGGGGACAGTCCAGTCGGTGCCTGCCACCTCCGTGCCACTCACTGGTGGTCCTAAGCCATCAGCACGCTCGTCCTGGGCTGCACAGCCTGGAGGGCAGAGCTGCTGTGGGTAATTTCAGCTCACGGTTTTGGTGGGATAAGCTCACCAGGCGTGGGGCTGGCAGGGAGGAAATCCCGCTCTGGCCTGTGATGTTGTACCGCTGTCAGCACACAGGGCTTGCTCTGGAAGCTGCCCCTGAACCCACCCTGCAGAGAGCCCTCTCCTCCTCACCCTGGCCCGGCTGCCAGCGCTGGGCCACGGCTCTGATGCCGCTGCAGGAAGGTCCTGCCCCACCCGAGCTCTTGTGGCAAAACTGTCCTGAAGGTTTCCCTCTGCAAGGACCTTCTGGCAAAAACTCCAATGTCCCCCGTGGGCTGGGGCAGTGGATGGGCAGCAGATGGCTGAAGAAACCCGAGAGAAGTGTGAGTTGTTGCACTGCCCACTGTGGACTGTTAACCCTGAGCTCTAAGGATGGCAGCCTAAATAACAGCACAGGTACTGTATTGGTACAGAAACTCATTAATACAGAAACTCTCACCTCTCCACCCCAGAAATATCTGTGTTTCCGTTTTTGTGCCTGTCCTAAGACCCTCCTGCTTCTGAAGGACATTTTGTATGGGCTGTAGCTCTGCCCTGTGCAAACACACCGTGAGCAGACCTCTCCTGGGCAGCGCCTGGGTGTGACACTGAAGAACCTTCCACAGGGACCATCATGCCTGTCTCATTATTGGTGTGGGCCCTTTTGGGGCTCTGGCTCAGGTCTCTCCTCGACCAGGAGCTGCTTTGCCAAAAGGACTTCACTTACAAGCTGCTATGTAAACAAACGCGGTGGGAGCCGGGGATTTATGGAAGAGCTGGAGAAGGGCTGGTGGAGATCCCCCCGCTCCATGTGTCTGCCCGGCCAGTGACTGCTGCACAGACCAAAGGGACGTGTTTGTTAGTGTGAACAGCAGGTTCGCCGGCGGGTGAGTTTACAGCGAGCTGGATATAAATAAATAGAAGGAAAAGGACTTTCCCTGCCCGGGGAGTGGCGTCCTGCCCGCCCAGGGAGGGCTGCCCTTGGCCTGGATGCCGGTCGGAAGAGGGATTTGCTTCCAGGGACCTCCCTGCTGGTGTCAAAAAACCTACAGGGATTTTCTTTTTTTTTGGGGGGGCGGGGGGAGGGACAGGGAGAAAGTTGGGGAGAGAGAGGGGGCTGCCACCAGCACAGTCCCCAGTGCCACAGTGGCACTGGGAGCGCAGGTGGGTGGACCTCATTCTGCTTGTTATCAGTGAGGAGAAAGAACTGGGGATGTGCAGGGCAGAGGCGGAGGAGGCATGGGGAGCACGGGCAGGGAGCCTTTGGGGCTCAGCGTTAATGGGGGGAGGAGGTCCAGGCTGAGCAGAGGTTCCTGCTGCCTCCTGAGCTGCTCCCGTGCTCAGGGAACTCTGGTGAGCCCAGGTGGTGAGGATGGCACCTGGGAAGATGCTCTCTCCATCCTGTTCCCTTCCCAGCAGCAGGAGACTGCAAACCTCTGGGCTTCAGCGAGGTGCTGAGATCCAAAAGTGGAAGGGTTGACTTAAGGGAGAGCAAAGGGCTGCAGCCTGCACTGGAGCAGCTCAGCCCAGCAGGATGGCCTAGGTGAGCCCAAGTCATTGAAAAGGGTTTATAGGTGAGAAAGTGATATTTTTAGGCATTTGATGCATAGGTGAAGTCAAAGGAAACCCAGCAGCAGGTCGTTCTTCAATCCCAAGGACCAAGTTTGGAGAAACTGAGTCCTCTGGGACCTGCTGGCAGAGCAAACATGATAAAGAGCAGCTCCACTCCCCAGATCAGGCTGTGTCCCTGGGACACAGGAGAGTAGGGTCTGCAAACACTCCCTTCCCCTTTACCTTTCCCCAGCCAGGGCTGCTCCCCAAAACTGTTTCTGCTACCCTTTGAGCGCAGCCTGGTACTTCCGTGCAGATGGGGACACGTGTCTCATACCTGCCAGGGCAACAATGAATGTTCCCTGCAGGAAAGTAAAGAGGGACTGAGCGTGGGGTCACTGGGCCTGCCAGTCGGGAGAACTCTTGGAGCACAGTTCAGCACCGTGTCCGGGGTTTCACAGCTAGGACATGCCACGCCTGCTTTGGTGGTCAGCCTGCAGGAGGGACTGCTCTGCTCAAGGTGACAGCGCCTCTGGGAATGCTGGGCAGAGCTCCATAAACCCTCCTGAGCTCAGGTACGTGGGGAGAGACCGTGTGGTCCCCGAGTCCACACTCAGGAGAGCAGGATGCAAGAACTTGTGCCGCCTCCCCCAGCCACCCGTGTGAGATCAACCTGTCACCAGCTGAGAGAGGCTGAGAGCAAAGGCTCCAGGGAGACCTTAAAGCTCCTTCCAGTGCCTAAAGAGGCTCCAAGAGAGCTGGAGAGAGACTTTGGACAAGGGCCTGGAGTGACAGGACAAGGGACAATGGCTTCACAGTAGGGAGAGGGCAGGGTTAGATGGGATATTGGGAAGGAATTCTTGGCTGTGAGGGTGGTCAGGCCCTGGCACAGGGTGCCCAGAGAAGCTGTGGCTGCCCCTGGATCCCTGGAAGCACCCAAGGCCAGGGTGGACAGGGCTTGGAGCAGCCTGGGATAGTGAAGATGTCCCTGCCCGTAGCAGGGAGTGGAATGGGATGGTCTTTAAGGTCACTTCCAACACTTTCAAACTTTCCTATGATTCTCTGTGCCCCCTCCTTCAGCTCACCATAGCCAGCACTCCCAGTTTCATCCAAGCAGGGCCACTTTGCAGTGCCAAGACCTGTTCCCTGCTCACCCAGACTGGCCTCCCTGGGCAGAAAGAAATGCCCAGCACACACTGAGGCAACGAGTCTGGCAGGGACTGACCCACAGCTCCCACCCTTGGCTGGGTTCCTGCCCCACTCCTCACTGCCAGGGCACGACTCCCTCAGGTGCCTCTGCTCCCCTCTGCCAGTGCATAGACACTTTATGGGGGTGCAGAGAGACTGGGGGGAACGGGGTCCTGCTGCCCCCTCCCCACACAGCCCCGGGAATGCCTGTGCCCCCGCTGGGGCAGCCCCAGCCCCGGGGCTATGCCAGAAGGGAGACAGCAGCGGCAGAGGCACTCGGGCAGCTCTCCCGGGAGGCCCCGTCCCCCGCCTCTGCTCCGCGGGCTGCAAGAAGTTAATTTATTTTTGGAAAAGCAGCTCGCGGAGTTTGTCTAATTCCACCCGCACCAGCTCCGTTCACTCTATTTTAAACCAGTTCTTACTGTGCTTCAAGTTTATAAAACACAATCAGTGCTCCCTGGTCAAAGCAGCCCTAACCCGCGGAGCAGGCGAGGAGTGGCAGAACAGCATCTCCTCCGGGACGCCCTAGCTCAGCCGAAAAGCCCACAGGTAATTAACGCTTCCTACTCGATGTTGTTCTGTCCTCCGACCGCTCTCTCCCGTGCGGGTTGGTTACGGTGACACGCGGCACCGGTGTGTGGTGACAGCTTTAGGGAGACAAGCACAGGCGGGCATCGCCGCTGCCGGCTGCTGCTCCTGGGGTTTTGTGGCATCTCAGTGGCACCTGGCAGGTCATGGGCTACAGAGAGGTGTCTGTGGAGCGTGACACTTCTTCAGGAACGGGCACAGGGTGCGTTTGGCAAGGCAGGAGCTGGCCGTGCCGGAGGCCGGCAGGGAGAGGTGCTGCGGAGGCAGCGGCCGGCTGTGCACAGGGAGGATGGTGCTGCCGGGCCGCTGAGGTTCCTAAAGACTCTTGCTGTGCTGCAGCCGTTTGGAGGCTGCTCTGGTGGTTTCTCTGGTGGTTTCTCTGGTGGTTTCTCTGCTGCCCCTACCCCAGATTACACGGTGGGTGCCCCCCAGCAGCTCAGGCTGTGCGGTGGCACCCTGCTTTTATTCCTCATGCTTTGCCATGAGCGTGTCACGGCTCCCTTAACTGTGGAGGGTCATTCTGGTTGCACCAAATGCTCAGCGTTTAATGCAGCTCCTCAGTGACTCACCAGTGCAACCCACAAGAACTGTTTAGAAGAAGCTCCCGGCATCTCTCACACGCAGAAATCCAGGGCATTTATGGACCGCTTTGTTTCTATTACATGAATACTTCGCAAAACGCTGCCAGTCAGAATCCACTGATGTCATTCGCTGAGCACCGAAGCGCTCGGGGGAGGTTTGTCAGCCTCGTGCTGGGCTCTCTGCTGTCTCAGGGTTAAAGCTTTCGAAAGCGCCGCCTTGGCAGCCGCAGCCGGGACCTTTCCAGCGCGGACGGTTCGTCTGCGGAGCGAGAAGGGCGGCAGCGCTGCCGGGGCAGGGCCGTGCCTGTGGGCACCCTCTCTCCCCATCCGAGCGGCCCTCAGGGCATCTACAAGTGTTTCGGGAAAAGGGGGGAGGGTTCGGGGTTTAGCACTGTGCTGCTGCACTGAGAGCCGTCTGCATCCTGCTTCACTGCTTCTTCCTGCCTCTTATCATTTCTGCTCTGAGTGTGGGGGAAAAACACCCCAGAAGGCAGAGAAATTAAAGTGCCTTTTTTTAGGATCACATGACCTGATCTCTCCTATAAAGGTCATTTGTCAGATGGCCCCAGGGGCAGCAGCAGGCGGTGACCCCAGGTCCCCCTGTCCGATGCTGCTCTCTCTGGTGCTGCCTGTGTATTCTGGTGGTCCAGCTTGGAGGGGAAGGGAAATGCGGTTGTTGTGTGGAGTGTTCAGGCTAAAAATAGTTTCCCTCTCGTGCTCCATCTGAATGGGCAGCCACATATGACTGTACATGGATTTGTCTGATAGTCCCGTTTCAGTGTAAGAGACAAAATATCTTAGTTATGGCTTTGTTCTTCAGCTAACAATGGGTAGCTAAAAATATCCGACTTTGTTCCACTCAATAAAGTTCTCTCAAGGGGAGACACTAACGTTACATTTTTGCCAAATCCATGCAAAACGCAGCCAAAGAAAACGCACATTTTTGCCAACAACTTTTCATAAAACATGTAACCAGCAGAAAACTCCATACTGTTCGGCTGTGCTGTCTGCTGTGCAGCATCCCGGGACTCCTGGCTGCCTCGCTCCCCGGGAGCATCGCACATGGGGCTTCCTCCCACCCTCATCCTCCTGTGGGCACGCTCCAGCTGCTCCCCGGCTGCCAGTGCTCTTGGGCTTGGGCACAGGGTGAGGCGCTGCCGCCCGCTCGTGCCTGGCACAGGGTGATTGCCGCACCGCTGCCAGTGCTGGCTGCTTGGTGGTCGCTGTGGTCTCGCTCCAATTCCCTTATTTCCCGTCTGATGGCAGCCAGCGCTGGAGGCTGGCCAGGCCGGCCCCGTCCCGCTGTGCCGGCGCAGTGCTGGTGGTTGTGAGGAGCCTGGCACGGCTGCTGCCGCGCACTCGCAGCCTGACAGCCAAGAGGAAACCAGCGGAGACCTCACCGAGCTGGCACGGGCCCTGTGGGGAGGAAGGAGATGGACTCTCCTGCGCTCATCCCCATCTCCACAGAGACTCTCTCCCTCCCCACTGCTCTGCCTGAGTCCCTGGTGCTTTTTTCCCAGCTGCATGGCTGGGACCTGCTCCCAGAAAGGCTCAGGGAGGCAGGAGAACCATCCCATGCTTTCTGTCTGTGGAGGCAAGCCTGCTCCGTGGGGGACAGTCCGTGCTGGGCAGAGCAGGGCTGGGTGAGCTCAGCTGAGGGAGCCCCTCTTTGCATGTCGGGGCTGGTTTGGATGAGTGAGCAGCCGCACTGTTTGCGTCAGGCACTTCGCTTTCCCGGTCTGGATCAGCTGGAGCTCTGCTTGGTTTGGGCTGCAAAGCTGCCCAGCAGGTGCTGGCTGAGAGGGACCAACTCTTGTTTTACCTGTGCCCTACTTTGGGAAAAGTGGTTGGGCTTCTTCTGCCTTCCATGGTACTGGAGTTTCCCAGGTTTTTTGTCTCACAATTCCTGTGGCTCTTCTCAGAACCCACTCCCATTTTCCAGCACCCCTCCTGTTGTGTAGGCACAACGGCCAGCGATGATTTCCCTCATTCTGATGTCCCTCTCTGTGCTGTATTTGCTCTCCAGGCCAGTGTCAGGTCCAGAGCCCCAACTCCATCAGTTTTCACTGTGTGCCGCCCTGCAGCTTTGTCCCCTCGCTGCTTTTCTCCAGGGTCACTCCATTTCTCACGTGTCCATATTAAAACCGGCTGCAATTCAGGAAGAAACATTCCAGAGGAGCAGGGAAGGTTTGGGTGCTGTGGCAGAAGCAGTGTCCTGTGCCAAGGCCTGCGGAGCTGCTTTGATGCCGGTGAGCAGCTGGGGGTGCAGACGGAGGAAGGACACAGCCTGGGGATGTTGTGTGGCTCTTCCACACCCCACGGCTGAATCAAAGCCTCCCTCTGCCTGGTGGTTATCCCACTCCTCCACTACCCCTGCTGTGGAGGACCTGTCTCCTGCTGGAAAGGCCAGCTCCAGAGGTGGGACGCCCACCCCAAGCGCGTCTCTTGGGAAGAAGACGCGGCCCGACGTGATTCATGCGGTGTTTGCTGCTGCAGCATTCCCGGAATGTACCTGCTTTATTTCTTGGCCTTCTAGCCTGTTATTGGAGAGGAGCTCAGCTCGTGCACTGGGCTTTAGATGACAGAGATCCAGCCCTGCTCTCAGGCTCGGGGCTGCCTTGCACCAGGACAAAGGCCCCGAGCTGGAGGGCAGGGATGTTCCAGGATGTTGTTCTGCCAGATGTGACACATTCTTGGCAGGGCTATCGTCACCTCCCCACCTCTGAGCCCCCAGCAGGGTGGTTGTGAGTGTCCTCCATCACGGGCTGGCTGTTGGGCACAGTTTGCAGGTGTCCCCTGCTCCCAGGGGAGCTCAGTGATGTCCCACTCTGCGTGGTGGGGACGTCACTCGTGGTGCCAGCTCACCTGTGGGCCCCCAGCAGAGCCCCGGGGAGGATGGGTGGTTCAGAGATGCAGCACAGACCCCTACACCCACCGGAGCAGAGGCAGGAGGCACCAGACTCCTCTGCCAGCCTGTTCCCCTGCTCCTCCATGGAGCTTGGGCTCCCCAGCCCAGTGCGTGCCCCACAGGAGCAGCAGCCCTGCCCTCCCTGCCCTTCCCTGGCCCCCACAGGGCACACACTGCACAGAAAAGACTGTGTTTAGGGAGCTGCCCCAAATCCCACCTCCCCTGCCAGCCTCCTTCCCGGGCTCCCCTCAAGGGATCCCACCCTTGGGATGAGGAGCCAGGCTGCTTCTGAACCAGGTTCCTTCAGGATTTTCTGGCGACTGCACCCAAGCCCTGCCTGTGTCCATGGTGCAGTGTGTCCCAGGCACAAGGCAGCCCCCAGCTTGGGCTGTTGGCAGTGTCCTGGAGAAGGCACCAGGGAAAGGCACATTCTGTCAGGGGCCTTTTCTGACTCACGTTGATTTATGGCCCAACCTCAAGCCAAAAAATTCACCCTGCTTGCACGGGCATTTTTGGAACAGATGAAGAGGGCTTATCAGCTGTCCCCAGGGACTTCTTGGCTCTGGACCTTGTTGTGACAGTGTGACAGCCACGAGCAGCCTCAGGACGGGGCTGTGTCCGCCCTCTCAGCAGTGCGGTGCGGGGTCTGCTGATGCTCTGCAGGGATGGCAGTGGGACCGGGCCTGGAGGCACTGGTGCTGTGGGTTGTGTCCCCCCTCCAGACAGAGCTCTGCCTCGTGGGGAGCAGCCAGTGTCCCAGGAGGACTGGTTTTGGTAGGATGTTTGCCCATCACCCAGTGCCCTGAGCACTGTGATTCCTGGAGCAGCCCTGGTGGGCCTGCAGGTGTGGGATGAAGGACCAGCAGGTGCCTTTTACAGAGCTGAGAAGGAGTAAAATGAACTAAAATAAAGTCCAGGCTAAAATGAGCAGGCTTTGCCACTCACCCCTCGTGCTGAGCAGGGCCAGGCCCAGCCTGGTGCACCCCAACCCCCTCCAACCCCTGCCCTTCTCTGGCTCTGTCCCAGCACTGCCCTGTGCCGGCAGCGGGACACCTTGGGGTGCCAAGAGCTCCTCTCTGGGAGTCACGAGGCAGGTGTGGGACCTGCACAGGTCTCACACATTCTCCAGTGCTGTCAGTGTGGAGCAGGTACCCAGAGAGGCTCCTCACCCTCTGTCTGTCCCTCTGTCTGTCCCTGGGGGCTCTGCTCGGGAGGAAGGGAGTACCTCACCTGGCACTGTGTATCTCAGAGCATCACCCAGCCCACAGGCCTGCTCTGGCCTCTGATGGGGAAGCTTTGGAATGGTCCTTTGGAATGTTAGCAGCATGAAAAGTGTCCAGTCTGCCTGGTAGTCTCCATTCTCACCAAATATCGAGGACACACCTGCAGCTCCCTGTACCATTACCTGGCACCCTGCAGTGCTCTCTTTGTGACTCCTCCACCCTGGCAGAGCTTCTGCAAAGCCACTGCCGCACTCTGACGGTGCCAGTGTGGGGTCAGGGTCCCCCTGTGCCCCCTGCCCAGCCTGGGCCCAGCCCTGCACGCAGCGGGTGCCGAGGGCTGCCTGGGGCAGAGCTGCTGTGCCTCTGCCCTGGGAAAAGCTAAGCAAAGGCAGCAGGAGCCTGCAGCACTTCCCTCTGGCTGCTTCTGGTTTGGTGCTCCTTCCTTCCCCGGGGCTGTGCCCACGGTGCCAGCCACATTGCCCTGAGCCCTTGGAGTTGTCACCCAAGTGCAGAATCTCACACCCAGCATCTGTGGCACCCTGGACCAGTCTCTAGAACTTTCTTCTCTCCTTACAGTCTTCTAATCCTTTTAATTGCAGGGCTGGTTTTATCCTTTATGTGATTTTTTCGGGCCTCCTAAGGCCAAATCTTCCCCACGTGCTGCTCTAGCCACTGGAGGGGAAGAAAACACAGTGGCTGTGGCCTGTTGAGGGTGGCATTCTGGGGTGCTCTTACTTCAAAAGGCTTCTCTGCACTTGGGCGTGTTTGTGAGCAAGGAGGTGATGCTGCTCCCACAGTACATTGAAGGGTAAGGACCGAGTTCGCAACTTTCCTGCATTTCTAGAAGCCAAACTGCTGCTGAGGTAGGGCAAAGATCAGGAAACAGGGCTGAGCATCTCATCTCTGGAGCTGGTTTTGAGGCAGAGACTTGCTGAAATGCCGAGGGAGCTGGGGATGAGGAGCTGGTGAGAGCACAGGGAGCCCGCAGGGTGCAGATCCAGCCCAGCACACGCGTGTGCATGCTGCTCCCTATCTGCACGGCAGGCTGGGCAGTAAATCACAGGATCAGGGGAGAAGGGCTGTCGGTGCAGGTCATTCTGCAGGACTCTGACACGGCCCAGCCAGCTGCTGGACGGGGCAGAGGGAGTTTGTTTAACTACCAGCAGAGGAACACGCTGCCTTCGGTCCAACAGCTCGTTTGCAGTGCGAGTAACAATAACATGCCTTTGCTGTTGACGGAGGGTTGTGATGCCATGTGGGATTTGCTCCCAGCTCAGGAAATGTTCCTGGGAAAGTCTTTTCCCTCGCAGCTTTAGCAGGAGAGGCACGAGTCCTTCCTGAAGCAGGACGATGAATAACAACTCCCCAGAGATGCGGCAAATGCCACGGAACAGCCCCGCACGGCTGCGAGCTCCGGCTCAAAGGATCCCGCTGCTCTCTGTCCCTGGAAGGCTCGCAGGGCGCTGCTTCTGCCCCACAAACAGCACGTAGCCATCTCCACGGTGGCTGTCATCGCCGCCCCGAGGAGCTGTCCCAGCACGCACTGCCGAGCCCTGCCCCGGGGCTGACAGGCTGCTCCCTGCCCGGGGATCGCCGCTCGGGGCATCCCTGTGCCTCAGGGCTTCCCCTTCTGCATCCCTGTGCCTCACGGCGTCCCCCTCTGCACCCCTGGGCCTCAAGGCTTCCCCTTCCGCATCCCTGTGCCTCACGGCGTCCCCCTCTGCACCCCTGGGCCTCAAGGCTTCCCCTTCCGCATCCCTGTGCCTCACGGCGTCCCCCTCTGCACCCCTGGGCCTCAAGGCTTCCCCTTCCGCATCCCTGTGCCTCACGGCGTCCCCCTCTGCACCCCTGGGCCTCAAGGCTTCCCCTTCCGCATCCCTGTGCCTCACGGCGTCCCCCTCTGCACCCCTGGGCCTCAAGGCTTCCCCTTCCGCATCCCTGTGCCTCACGGCGTCCCCCTCTGCACCCCTGGGCCTCAAGGCTTCCCCTTCCGCATCCCTGTGCCTCACGGCGTCCCCCTCTGCACCCCTGGGCCTCAAGGCTTCCCCTTCCGCATCCCTGTGCCTCACGGCGTCCCCCTCTGCACCCCTGGGCCTCAAGGCTTCCCCTTCCGCATCCCTGTGCCTCAAGGCTTCTCCCTCTGTATCCCTGTGCCTCATGGGCTTCCCTCTCTGCACCCCTGTGCCCCATGGGCTTCCTCCTCTGCATCCCTGTGCCCCATGGGCTTCCCCCTCTGCATCTCTGTGCCCCATGGGCTTCCTCCTCTGCATCCCTGTGCCCCATGGGCTTCCCTTTCTGCATCCCTGTGCCGCTCAGGCTCCCGCTTCTCTGCATTCCTGTGCCACACAGGCTTCCCTGTGCCACACGGACTTCCCCCTCTGCACCCCTGTGCCACTCAGGTTTCCCCTTCTCTGCATCCCTGTGCCACTCGGGTTTCCCCGAGCCGGGGGAAGGGCAGGGCTGGGTGCATGGGGTGCTGTGCTGCTGTCAACACAGCCAGGCCTGCTGCTCCCTCCAGCCTCGCTGCTGAGTGCAGCTCCAGGGACAGGAACGATGCTTTAGGAGGTTTTTCAGCTCGGTAAATGCCTTGCTGCTCCCTCCAGCCTCACTGCTGAGTGCAGCTCCAGGGACAGGAACGATGCTTTAGGAGGTTTTTCAGCTCGGTAAATGCCTTGCTGCTCCCTCCAGCCTCACTGCTGAGTGCAGCTCCAGGGACAGGAACGATGCTTTAGGAGGTTTTTCAGCTCGGTAAATGCCTTGCTGCTCCCTCCAGCCTCACTGCTGAGTGCAGCTCCAGGGACAGGAACGATGCTTTAGGAGTTTTTTCAGCTCGGTAAACTCCCTGCTGCTCACTCGTCCCATGTCACTGCTCTGTGCTCTCACTCTTCCTGTGTCCTGTGTCGAGCATCAAGCCCTGCAGAGCTCCCAGAGCTGTGGGCATCCCCATCTCACTGCAGCCCTTCCCCATGAGGAAGGACCCTTCTCTCTTTAGTAGTGCAGTAAAAACAGATGTAAGAAGGTGCATCAGTGCAGCAGTGTCAGCGCCCTCCTGGCAGGGACTGTCTCATGTCCAAGTGGTGCCTGGTCCTGTGCTGCTTCCAGGGTCCTCCCAGGCCCCAAGAGGTTGGATAATGTTGCTGCACGGGACTCCCTCCATCATCCCAGAGCTCTGTCCTGCTGTCAGGCTTCATCTCCAGGGATGTGTGGTAGGGAAAGGCCCTTCAGAAGGGTTCCTGAACACACTCTTTAGCTCAGTTTGAACAAGAAGGAAACTAAAATTATATATATAGCAGTGCTAGCACTGGTTTCCTCCTGAGGAAACTGCTACTTCAGACCCTTCTCCAGGTCTTCAGGGCCATGGAGAACAGCAGAGGCAGAGGGCTGAGGGGCAGTGGGGGCCCCCCGTGCTGCCTGAGGATGTATCTGCTGTGTTCCACCTGAGATACCTCCCACAGTCTTGACTGGGATAAGGCATCAGGAAGCTCCTGAGTCCAAGCCTCTGGCTCACCTGGGCTGAGCACAGGGAGAGGAGAGGTCCTGGCCACAGCATTGTTAGGGCACCTGGGACAAGGGACAGGGCTGTCATTTGGGACCACAGCAGATGGTGTCCTTGCAGGGGAGGTGTGTTTGGCTCAGCCCTGGGTGCAAGAGGTGACGTGCTGCTGTTGCTGGAGCACAGAGGACTGAGGCTGGGACATCAAGAGTGCTCTGAGGAGTTAACCCACAGCACACAGGGGAAACAGATAAGGGATGTCCAAGCCTGGAGTGGGAGGCAGCAGCTCCTTGGAGCAGCGTGGGATGTGCCAAGAGCCCTGGTTTTGTACTCTGTAGCTGTTCAAGAGTCTTGACACAAAGCCCGTGCCGGCTCTTCCACTGGGGGTTCTGCCCCGTGCAGGGCTCGCTGGGACCGGCTCCCCTGCGCTGCCCACGCGGCCGCAGCACGCACGCCCTGCCTGCCCAGCTCCACAGCCATTTGTCACCGAGAAATTTAACTTTCTGAAGCCTGCAGGCTTGCTAAGAATAAACTTAATAAATTAGTGAGCATATTTAAAGTGCAGCACTGCTCGCTGATCTGGCATTTTAATCTACTCGTGAAACTATCCAGAGTGTTTGCTCAGCGTGTGGCCAAGTTCTGAAATATTTGCATGCTGCTATTGTCAGTACATCTTCTGACCCTTTGCAAAAGGATGGCAGGAGGAGTGAATTTATAAGAATCTTCCACTGGCGAAGGTAGCGGGGCCGTTCCTGCTAACACACTCCTAGAGTTATCTTCCTGAGATCATCTTCGCCTGTTGTTCCAATCCGGTGGATGAGATACTTTTAAACAACGCAGCTGTGGTTTATGTTCTCCAGGGCTACATATCCTCTTCGGTGACACACATTCCTTGCAGGTCAGTTGTAAAACATGTTGGATGTTGGCACACGGGCAGTCGGAGCCAGCCGAAGCCACTCTTTCCGCTCGGGAATGCCAGCAAGAGCTGCAGGTTAGCCTGGCCTCGGCTGTGCCCTGCCCAGCGCCTTCCTGCCGCTTCCCAGAGGCTGCAGGCAGGTGGGCAGTGGGAAGAGGGGCCTTGTGCAAGCCAGACAAGGGCCAGAGCTGTGTGCAGGGCTCCAGGACCTGCTTCTTCTCCTCTCCCCATCCTCTCTGTGTGCAGGGCTCCAGGAGCTGTTTCTTCTCCTCTCCCCATCCTCTCCGTGTGCAGCGCTCCAGGAGCTGCTTCTTCTCCTCTCCCCATCCTCTCTGTGTGCAGGGCTCCAGGAGCTGCTTCTTCTCCTCTCCCCATCCTCTCCACAGCGTGGCTTTTCTGCAAACCGCCTCCTTCAGCAGCCCGGGGATGTTTGCAGAGCCCTGATGGACTGGGGCAGGAAGCCCTTGGCTCTCTGTAGCCATGGCTGGGCTTCTTTCTGTGACCATGGCCATGGTCTGCCGGCACAAAGGGCAGCTCTGGCTCTGCAGTCCTCACACACCTCCTGGGGCTGCCTCCACCGTGAGCGGGATGCAGACACTCCCAACTGCTGGGCAGAGCCATGGGCCTCCCTGCTCCTGGGGCTGCCTCCACCGTGAGCGGGATGCAGACACTCCCAACTGCTAGGCAGAGCCATGGGCCTCCCTGCTTTGAGGCACTGGAAAGATTTCAGGGAACCCAGGAGCCTCTGGCCACTTTGGGCATTTTTAGGTAGTAGATTGGCTGCTCTTATTTATCTGTCTGTTGAGTGCAGGCTGGGTTCCTTCCCGATGCCACTCGCTGGCTCTGAAGGCTGTACCTCTCACCCAGGAGGGGAGAGGGACAAAGCAGCCTGTGCCCACAACAGGATGCCTCCCATTCTTCTCAGTTTCGAAAAGTCAGAGTTCCTGGGAAACAGTTTTATGAAAAGTTCCTGACATGCCATGGAATATGGATAACAGCAGCTTCTGCCATGCTTGGGGTCCCAGCAGAGCTTTCACAGCCTGGTCAGGTGACAGCTCAGTCCCCTGCACATGATGCTGGTAGGAGCAGCTTGGCAGGGTGCAGATGGCACGAGGTGAGCATCTGGAAAGGTGGAAGGGAGGGAGGGAACAAGCAGATGGGAGAGGATGTCGCAGGGCAAGTTCTGGCCCTCTCTGGGGCCCAGCACAGGAAGGACGTGGAGCTGCTGGAGCCAGTTCCGAGGAGGCACCAGGATGAGCAGAGGGATGGAGCAGCTCTGCTGGGAGGAAAGGCTGGGATAGCTGGGATTGTTCAGCCTGGTGAAGCGAAGCTTTGAGGTGACCTAATTGTGGCCTTCCAGGACCTGAAGGAAATCTCCAAGAGCCTGGAGTGACAGGACAAGGGGCAATGGCTTCACTCTGACAGAGAGCAGGTTTAGATTGGATATACAGAATAAATTCTTCCCTGTGAGGCCCTGGCACAGGGTGCCCAGAGAAGCTGTGGCTGCCCCTGGATCCCTGGAAGTGTCCAACGTCAAGTTGGACGGGGCTTGGAGCAAACTGGGATAGTGGAAGGTGGTGGAACAGGATGGGTTTTAAGGTCCCTTCTGAGCTGGTTTGGGTCACTGTGAATGGGGTGTGTTCCTGAAGGACTCACACTGCAGGGTTGGCTCTCTATAATCAATTCCTGAAGGAGTCACACTGCAGGGTTGGTTCTCTATAATCAAATTCCCAGCTTTTCCTCAGTCTCCCAACGTCCTCGTGCCCAGTGAGCACCAGAGCCGGGTGCAGGGCAGACCCAGGCACTCAGGTGCAGGGCACTGGGATTTCCCTGCCGCCCTGGGAATGTTCACCCTCACCAGCGAGGAGGTGCAGCCTGCACAAGCTCTGCCAGACTCGCTGGGGTCCCACAGCCACCCCTCCCCGGGACAGAGCACCCTCGGGTGTCCCTGTGGCCGATAATCTGTCCCTGGCTGTGTGCCTGCATTAACTGCTTGTGCCCAGTGACCCAGGCCACCCTCAGCAGTGATCTGGCTTCTTCTCCACTTGTTTGTGTCACCACCCCAGCGTCAACGCAGATGATTTAATGTATTTCCAGATCATTGATAAGGTGGGTGAATAGCCCAGGGCCCAGCCCTGACTCCCAGGGGGCTCCGTTTTCCCCCTCTGGGTGTGGAGTTCCCACTGACAATCGCAGCTGGGACACCCCACAGCCAGCTCTTAATCGATTAAATATGGCCCACGTTGATTGGGTATTGTTCTGGTTTGTTCACCAAAATGCAGCACTACCAGTGTATTATAACACCAATATTACTTCATCAATTAAACTCATAATTTCGGGAAAAAGACGAATCTTAGTTTGACATGTTCTGTTTCCTGTAACTCTGTGTGATTAGCTTTAATCCCATTTTTCTCACCTGAATCCGTCTGTTGCTGTCTGTGGCAGCCTTTGGAGGGTCCTGCCCTGAGCTGACGCCCGGCCCCTCCAGCTCCTGATTGAGCCAAACAAACGCTGGTGGACAGGAGATCTCTTCTGCAGCCTCTGATTTCTCTGGTGCACCTATCCCAAGTCTCACACCACCCGCAGCCTCACAATTCTTCCCTTCACACTGACAGAAGTTGCTGCTCCTTCGCTCAGGTTTGCGGCCCCTACGCTGTCCTCGGCTCTTGGCTTTCCTTATCAGCTTTCCACAGTTTCTCACTTCTCATTCATTATTATCAGTTTCCACTTTCTTAAGTTATATATGGTTTTCTTGTTTTTCACAGTTGTCTTCACTTCCCTCATGAGCCAGAGTTGTCTATTTTTTTAACCAACGTTGCCTTCTTTCTCAATTGTGGGATTGCGGTTTTGGGGCAACGCGTAAAACGTTTTTCAACAATTCCCACTTAGCATTCATATTTTTCTGATTAAATTCCTTCTCCCAATTGATTTGGTTCATAATTGTTTCCAGCTCTGTGAAACTGAAACGTTTTAGCATTAAGTGGGTATATTTTCAGAACAGAGTTTCACTTTAAACATTCGTTTTATTGTCATTTTGCTTTTCATAAAACTAAAACTTTTAAATAAACTAAAGCACTCTTAGAGAATTTTGGCATGCATTGTAGGGTCACAGAACTGGGAAATGGAAATTGTTCCTGAGAAAAGTTGTTTTCATGAAATGTTTTTTGTCAACATATATATTAATTTGAATAAACCGAGGCTTGTCTGAAATCCATCAGCATGAGGATGGCATCGTCCCTCCTTTGGCAACTGAAAACTGAGGCGTTAAGTCCAATTTTTTCTTTTTTTTTTTTTCTCCAAGTTTCCCCAACATTTTGCATTTGGCAATTAAAATCAGAAATTCTTCAATCACTTGGAGGTTTTTCAGATTTCACTGGAAATAAAATTTCCTTTTTTTGTTGTTTTGCTTTTGTAGGAAAATTACGTTTCTCTTAGAAATAGTGGATTTGATGTCCAAAATACCACATTTCATTGACAAGCATTTGAACAAGCAGTGGTGACTCGTTCCGGGGAGGATGACCACAGCTGGAATTCTCCCGTGGGTCTCCCAGCTCGAGGCTGGACTCCTCTGTCCCACACACAGCTCTCACCCCTCGCTCCCAAACCCGAGCAGTGGCTGAATGGTGCTTTTACACAGAAGGACAGGCAGATCCTGCTGGGCAGCTCGTGCTGGAAGGCAGGGGAAGGCAGGGGAAGGGAGGAGAAGGGAGGAGAAGGCAAGAAAAGGAAGGAGAAGGAAGGAGAAGGCAGAGGAAGGAAGGAGAAGAAAGGAGAAGGCAGGGGAAGGAAGGAGAAGGCAGAGGAAGGCAGGAGAAGGCAGGAGAAAGAAGGAGAAGAAAGGAGAAGGCAGGGGAAATCAGGAGAAGGGAGGAAAAGGAAAGAGAAAGAAGGACAAGAAAGGAGAAGGCAGGGAAGGCAGGGAAAGGAAGGAGAAGGCGGGGAAAGCAAGGAAAGGAAGGAGAAGGAAGGATAAGGCAGAGGAAGGCAGGAGAAGGCAGGAGAAAGAAGGAAAAGGCAGGAGAAGGCAGGGAAAGGAAGGAGAAAGAAGGAGAAGGCAGGGGAAGGCAGGGAAGGGAAGGAGAAGGAAGGAGAAGGCAGGCAAAGACATGACAAGGCAGGTGGCTGCAGAGACATCTGGACAGGCAGTTCCCTACCCGAATCCCACAGAGAACTGTGCTGAGCAGGAGAGAGGACAGGCCACTCGCGCCATGGGTTGGATCTCTGCTGATCCACAGATTTCCAGGTGAGCAGAGGAGGAGGTCTCAGCCAAGCCCTGCCTGTGCAGCCCCTGGTCAGGACCCTGTGGTTGTAGGAGCCTTTGGGAACTCTGCACTTTCCTCCTGGCTCGGACACCCCACAGCCCTGCTGTGGATGGAGGACTACAGGAGTTAACGTGTCTCGTTCTCATGAGTCACTTTTTCATTCACACATTAAGTATCTGCAGAACCATTTACTGGCTTTCAAGGACAGAAGGGATCATCTGCTCTGACCTCTTCATGGCAGGCCAGAGACTTTCATCTGCTGGTTCTTGCATCCTGTCTCCAACGTCTGGTCAATAAAAAGCATTTCTTTTACAACGAGGTGCCCAGTCTTGAGTTAAAACCTTTCTGCTGGAAGCAAATCCGCTGCGTCCCCAGCCAAGTTGGCCCAATGGGTCAGCCGTGCTCTGTGTTAAAAGTGCACTGCGTATTTCTGTGCAGAACCTGGCCTCCGCCTGCCAGAGGAAGGAGCGCTCTGCCAGAGAGGTCTCCCTCCCACGCTGGCGTTGCTGGATAGCTGGAGACGCTCCCTCTTGCCTACAGAAAATAAAGCCCGATATTCCTAGGATTGCTTCTGGTTTTCTCCAGATCTTTCAAGCTCCTTTAACGCTCCCAGAGCCCAAGGAAGCCCAGGCAGGCTTCTCCTCCAGCTCCCATCCTCCTCTTCTTCTACTTCCTCCCCTGAGGGACCTACAAGATGTACACACACTTCTAAGGGCAGGATTTCTTTGAGGATGCTTCCTCACGGCTTCCCTGCCCCAGTCCCTACCTGGGAGGTTTTATTGACCTGTCCATGATGGACATTTGCTCCTCAGCCACCTTGCCAAGTTGTTGTCCCCACCACTGGCCCTGGGCTCAGCAGCAATGGGGCTCCCAGTCCTGGTGACGGACAGACTTGAGGGATCCTCTCACACTGGCCAGTTCCCCCACGCCACAGGGACTCCCCAAACGTCAGCTGTGCCTGGTCGTGCTGTGGGACAGCCTAAAAGCAAAGGCGGAGCTGGAGCGACGCGGTCACTCCTGACTCCTTCATACCCCAAACTCAGGAGTCTCTTGGCTGACCCTGAGGAAGTGAGATGCGCTCCCAGGAGATCCCCCATCGCGACATCCAGGTCTGCTCCCTCTCTCCCCCTCTCCTCGCAGCCCTGGGTCACGTAACTCGTGCGCAGCACAGGCCAGACAGACTCTCTGGCAGACTCTCTGGCATCGTTTTTCCGAGCTTGATAAATGGGGCCAACTCCTCCAGATTGAACTCAAGAAAATACCATTATCTGCTGTGCAATGACTCAGAGATTGCATTGCAACATCTCGTTGGTAATGTCAGATCGCAGGCAACGATATTAAAAATGAGCATTTTACCCTGGACAGGGTATTAACTATGAAATTAAATCTGTATTTATTGCTTTTAGCCACGAGCATCCAGACCCTTCCAGAATAAATGTTTTCAGTTCCGTGCAGGAAGGTTCTGTCATGTGCAGGCCAGACATTTCTAACCCCCGTGCACCACCAGGGTGCTGGGGTGCCGTGCCCTGTGATGTCATGGCAGATCCATGAGCTCATCCCTCATTTTGCTGGGCCAGTCTGACACACACACAGACCTCCAGAGCCTCTTGTCTGAGGGAGTGCAAGCTCCAACAATAAGCATTTCACAGAATCATGGATTTGCAGAATATCTCGAGTTGGAAGGGACCCACAAGGGTCATCGATGCCCAGCTTCTGACCCTGCACAGGACAGTCACGAGAGTCCCACCAGGTGCCCGAGAGCCTTGTCCAAACACTTCTTGAGCTCCTTTGTCTTTGGCAAATGCCTGAGCAGAGCAGGACCCGGCAGCATGAGGATGGAGGGGGTGTCCTGGGATGGGCTCTGTCCCCAGGAACACGGCTCCAGCCATGGCACCACCTGCCAGCAGCAGGACACCCGTCGGGTTTCAGGCATGGCAGGAGCCCTGTGACCCTGGCCGGGGGAATGTGGCATCCCCAGGACAGGAGTCAGCACGGTTCCCCCAGCAGGGGGAAGGTTGTGAGGTCCCCAGCCCTTCTCCATGCCCAGCATCACGGTGTGTCATGGCTTTCATCTTCCTGGGGAGAGAGTGACGCGACCATGACCCCAGGCTATGCCATGGGAGAGGTGCCTGGAGCCCCCAGGAGCTCGTGCTAGCACTCAGCCCTCACCCAGGGTCACAGCAGCCCTGTGTTCCCCTGGGCACAGCCCTGGGAGGGCACAGCCCTGGGAGGGCACAGCCCAAGCCTGGCTGGGCTGGACAGAGAGAGGGACAGGGGAGCAGAGGTCCTGCCACATCCAGCCTGGGGCAGCCAGGGCACCAGCTGTGAGAGCCTCTCTTCCTGGGCTGCAGGGTTTCCTCCTCAACCTCCTCTTCCTCCTCTGCCTCTCCATCCAGGAGCTGTTCTGCTGAACAAGAGGGTTTTGCTGAAATGGCTGTTTTGTACAGAAAAAGATCTGTTCTTTGGGGGAAAAAATCAGTCAAGTGAATGCAAGTATCAGGATCAAAGCCAGGTGGCTTTGTTTGAGTGCAAGTGGTTTATCAGTGGCATTTTTCAGTTGGAAACCAACAGGCCTTTAAAAGGATGGTGGGAAATGATGACGTTCAGTTTGATTCAGACTGAAGTTCCCTGCGTGTAATTTCTTTTCGCTTTTTTTTCTTTAACAAATATTTGGAATGGCTCTTAGGTTGCGTTGAGCTTTTGTTCTGGATGAGTTTCTGGTGGTGCCTGGCTCTCTCACCAATGTTCCCCAGGGTGTGTTTCCTGGAAGGAGGGAAGCATGAGCAGCTGTACAAGACGTTGCCAAATACACCTGTAATTTCCAGACTGGCAGTCCACGAAGAAATTCTGCCAAATCAGCTTTCCAATGGTACAGATTGGCTTGAAAGACAGCAAACACAACCAGCTCCTCATTCAGACAGTCTGTGGAGCTTTGTGGTCGTACTGGAAGGGGAAAGAAAACGAAACACTCCAAACTTTCCTCAAAAGCCAGCACACGGTAGTTTGCACTCCCAGCTCATGTCTGGGATAGCAGAGCTGCCGGGATGGGCTGGGACCGAGCCCGCGGTGCTGCTTCAGGGCGTGTCCCAGGGTGGCTGCAGGGAGGGAGCCCAGGCTCCCAAGGAGCCCCATCCTGCACACTGCAGCTGCCCTCTGGTGACACGGCTGCTCCGGGGGTGAGGGACAGGGTGCCAGGCTGTGCCTGGCCCTGCTGGGACAGCCCTGAGCCCCTTCCCTGCGCCCTGACCCGGGTGGGGATCCCTTCATCTGCCTGGCTGAGCTCAGGGCTTGCCTTGCTGCAGCACCGGTGTGCGACTCATCCTCCTCCCGTTCCCACAGCCCTCTCTGCCTTTCACCCCCTCAGCAAGCTGAAGCCACAGCTCTTGGCTTGCATTCCCACCCTCCTTCCTCCGTGCAGCCTGGGGTGTCTGCTGTCCCCCGGGACGTGAGCAGCTGTCCCCAGAACATCCCCCCCAGGCAGCAGCAGAGCACAGGCAGATTGTCACTCGCACCTCTTGGGAGAGTGGGATGGGACTGATGGATTTAAGGGCTTTTCCAAAAGGCAACAAGTCTAGTTTAACTTGTTGTTAAACACAAGAATACTTCATTGTTGTCAAGTGTAAAAATCACTTTCTGTTGTGTTGTGCAAGCGTGCTGCGGCCTCACACGGAGCCTGCTGGCACGGAGAGCTCCTGACAGCTCCTGGGGCTGCCTGACCCCTCGGGAGACAAGCACCAGCAGGATGCACACCCGGCCAGCCCTTCCGATGCATGGAGCTGGGAACATGCTTCCCAGCCCATCCCTGACTCCTGGGGACAGCTCAGTGCTGGGCCCTGGCAGGAAGCGGTGACAGCCACCCTTGGGCCGTCTGGAAACCCTCAGACCTGCTGCTCCACCAAGGGCTGCTGGAGGCTGAGGGTGGTTGCCCAGGGCAGCCAGGGATGTGCTTGGTTTGGCATCCTGGTGCAATGAATGGCTGGGAAAACCAGACAGGAGGAGAGGTTTTAGCAGTCGGCTAGGGTGGACCCGTTGCTGCCAAACTTATCCCCATAAAAAAGAGACTCTGTGATCCAGATCTGATACCAGCTCTTGATGTGTGGCTTGGAGCCAGGCATCTCTCAGGGCTGGCCCGAGCAGAGCTGAGCTGGGGGGAAGGGGCGAAGTAAGAAACCCCACCTGAACTGGCAGAGGGTCTGCAGAGACTCAAGTGACGAATGTGGCTGAGTATCAGTGAGGGGTTCCAGGATAAACTTGCACTGAGCAAGCAAATAGTCACTCTGTTGGGGTTGGAGATCAGTGGAGGAGGCCAAAGACTCTCCAGAGCCTTGGAGTTTGCCACAGATCCCAAATCTTTTCTGGCAGAGACTCACCTGAAAGGGAGGGAGCTGCGAGGGAGGGAGATGGACACTGGCTGAGATATGGAACCGTGTCTGTTATTAATGGCCAAACCCTCACACGGGTCCTGGCCAGGGAGTCCTTGAGCAATTAGAAGAAGTGATATGTCCTGTCTGTAAAGCAAGAGGACTGGCAAGAAGGCAAAAATTAAGAGAAGCCGAGGAGTTAGATGCTGGCACCTTCAAAACTCACCATTTAAAGGCCCTTTCTGGTTTGCAGGGCTGGTCCAAAGCTGAGCTGAGGGAGGACTGGCCCTGCCAAGGCTGGGACTTCCTGGGTCCTGTCACCCAGGACCATCAGAGCTGTCTCCAGCCCAGGCACTGCTGCTGACAGGGCTGCTTTCAGTCAGGTGAAGAAAAGAGAAACCTGATCTTGTGTCCACACCCCACAGGCAAATCCTGCAGGTCATCGGGTGGGCATTCCCAAGCAGCAGCCTTGGGGACTCAAACACGTTTTTGCCTCCACAGCCCAGAAATGTCACACTGGGAATTCTGGAGGTTCATAGACCCCATGGCGGGGGCCAGTTTCTTCCTGGATGCATCTGGGCTCCCCACACAAGGTGCATCCTTAATTCCTGAGGGGCATGAGGGTCTCTCTGCAGTGGTTCCCTGAGGATTCCAAGTTTCCAGCTGTTCCCCAACCCCACATCCTGGTCAGTTTTCCATCAGAATGCTGCATCTACTCTGCTTTCTCACCAGGTTTTTTCTTGCCCTCTCCTGTCTTGTGCCCAGAGCTGCGGAGCTGGAAAGGGAAAGGAATCCTGGTGGCTGAGCAGAGGAGAAGGAGAGAAGGCAGGATCAAACATGCTGTGAGGGGTCAGAGTTTGCCTGTTTTCTCCTCCTCTCCTGCCCCTCAGTCCCTGAAGAGCAGAGCCATTGCTCCTGCTGCATCATCAGCAGCACTTGCTTCTGCCTGAGGGATGGGGCCGTGGGAAAGCTGCATCTTAGGAAGAGTCAGGCTGAAACAAGGAATGGGATGAGGGACTTGTTTGCCCCTCAGCGGATGTACGTTTGCCACCTTTGGGTAGTGCAGATCATCAGGAATGTTTGGAGCCTACCCTGAGATTCCCACTGCTGACTAGAAGGTGTCTTGGGAATAACCTGTGCTCTGCCTGGAGCTCTTCTTTCTCGGAGTTGTTTCTTGTCAGCCTAGGATGAATTGACTCTGGCCCCAGAAGCCTCTCTGGTTCTGGCACCACAGCCCTTGTCCAGCAGCCCAGCAGCCCTTAACTCCAGCGGGAATTGTGAGGTGCTGCAGGATGTGGTAGCAGGGCTGAGTCCACTGAACCATCCATTAATCCCGACTTTGCCTTTCCTCATGTGGCTGCCATGTCGAGGTCTCGAATCTCGGAGGCGTTTGTCAGCGTGCGTCACACCTCTGTTACGGCCTCTTATCTCCTCTCACTTATTTGGGTTCCCGTGTCCACGAGCGGTGATTTACGGTGCCTCCCCCAGCTGTGTGGGGCGTTGGGCACGAGCTATGGTTAAGAATAGCTTTCAAGCTGTCAAGATAATCCTGCGTTCAGCTGAAATGGATCCGCATCAGCTCGAGCCAGGAACCACAAGGGACCTCCTGCGATTTCAGTGGGGTTTCAGCTTTCTCTGTTCCTCCCTCAGGCTGGCCCAGAGTAGGGTGTGTTGGAAAGAGGAGATGACTTTTCTAGGGCCATCACATCTAGGAGGTGATGCAGAAGCTACCTGAGCCTCCCTGAAATGCTTTTTCCATCCCAGCTCTCTCAAAGCTCCTGGCCAGCACCGCTTGGCGCCTGGCAAAGCATCGGTGCTGTGTCTGCAGAATGCTCCGGGACTTTGCACAGCACCCTGATCACTGTGCTGCTTCTCCTTCCTCCACCATCCAAATTTTTTCAGAGCACCTTTTGCCCCTGCTGTCTGGACAGGCTGCAGTATTCGTCTGCCTGGGAGTGGCAGAGCAAACTGCCCCAGCTGCAGCCTGGGCTCCCCACTCTGCCCCGTGCCAAAAGCCCCCCTGGACCTCAGCTAGCGCTGTTTACTCCTGCTTGGCACATCCCATCAAGGTCCTGCAGGAGATCCCAGATCTTTCTGAGCTGCCTGGTGTTGTGCTTTCCTGAGAGATGTGGGAATACACTTTCTCTTCATTGTGCTGGGGAGAAACCTTCACTCACATCTGGGGGTACTGTGTGTGCCGGATGATCTGTGCCAGATGATCTTCCCTCTGCTTGGGAAAAACTCTGCCACACCATTTTTAGGGTGAACCACGCCCTCCTGAAAATGTGATCACAGCCCAGGGGTTCCTGCCACATGGCCAAAGGTGGTTCACCTCTCTTCATGTTCTTTCCCCAGCTTGTGCTTGAGTCCTTTCTCCAAGGATTCACCTGGAGCAGGTGGTCCAGAGGCAGCACTGAATTAGGGCCATGTCAGTCACAGCAGTTCTAGTTTGGCAGAAACCCCTGGCAGCACAGCCCGCAGCAAAACCAGGGCACAATCCCTCAGGTGTGTGAAAGCCCCCGAGGGCAGCCACCAGCACTCAGGGAACTTTTCCCTCTCTGGTGCTGAGCTCCACAGACGTCCTGCATTTCAAGCCTCTTTCCCCAGCATCTGCAAAGCAAACACTGAGTTTCCCTGGAGGGGACATGCTGCACGTGGCTGGGATGAGGATCCACAGGGAAGCTCTCCTGTGTGTGCTCAGGCTGCCTCTGCCCCGGTCCCCAGGCACACACTGGCCTGGCTCCCCGCTGCCAGCACGGCCGCTGCCAGAGCCGATCCTTCCTCCTGTGCTGCACCGAAGGGAGCAGCCGGCAGCCACCTCCTGAGTGAGGAGGAGCTGAAAACACGAGCCAAGCCAGCGTGGTGCAGTCCCCAGCAGACTGGGCTGGCTGGGAGCACCGGGCTCGGTTCTGTCACCCCGTCTGGTGCTGAGCTCCACAGACATCCTGCGTGCCCATTCCTCCAGAGCAGCCCTATCTGGAAGCAGGGTGTGAGGTGCTGCGTGGTTTTGCTGCACTGTGTGTGCCTGCACCAACCCTCTCCCTCGCAAAGAGCAGCACAGGCATCCTGTAAGCTGTGGGAAGCTGGGGAATTGCTGCAGGAGGCTGACAGAAGCAGCAAAGTGGGCGCTGCACTGCCCAGCTCTCCTGCCTCACCTGGCCAGGGTCACCCTGAGGTGCTCAGCAGAGCTCTGTGCTCGGGCACAGCTCGTGCAGGAGCACTGGCAGAGCTCTTCCCCTGGGTCAGAAGCTGCTTGCACTCATGTCCCCCACCAGGAACCCCAGGGAGCTGCCTGGAGCTCCAGGACAGCTCCCTGGACAGCGGGAGCTGCAGAGTGCGTGGGCAGCAGGGCTCCCACACTCCTTCTGGAGGTTTGCAAGCGTGATGACTCCAAGATGCTTGTGATGATTTCGAGGATGAGGGGTGTCAGTGCTACTGAGCAGAGCGAGGAGTGCTGCAGGCACGGTTCTTCCACCAAACGCCCACGCTGGGCTGCACTCCTCTGCAGAGGAGGTGCTTGGTGCACTCAGCAGCTTCCTTCCGCTCCTAACTGGAAGAGGGCATTCGGCTGAGGTGATCACTGAGCTCACAAACATCACTGGGTGATCACTGAGCTCACAAACATCACTGGGCTCTCCTTCAGTTTGGACAGAATACCAACACCAGAACTAAGAGATCCAGGTAGACCCCTGCCTCCCACAGCCCAACCTCAGGGAGAGGGCCAGGCAGGAAAGCTGAGATCCTCAAAGCTAAAGGACACACTTTTGCCTGGTCCTGAACATCAAGTACGTGGGAAGGAGCTGTGAAGAGTCTTTCTTTCCATGCCCTTTCATTCCAGCCTCAGGCTGGGGTGTCCTGCAGCTCGTGTGGCACCATGGCTGTGTCCTGCAGCTACTGAGGGTCTGAGGAGCAGCTGATGGCAGTGGGTGCTCCTGGAGCACAGCGGTGGAAGGAGACCATCTGTGGGAAGGTTGAGAGGAGTTGCCTCCCCAGGGAAAGCAAATCCAGATGTATAAGGCATTTATCAGAGTGGTTTTCCAGCCCTGCCGCGTGGTCAGGCTGTGCTGTGAGCCAGGCCAGGCCACATCCACGAGGGCTTGGCCACCCACCCTCAGGACACACGCTTCCATCAGACTGCGTGTTATTGCACCGCCACGGGCTTTCAGAGTTTCCCTTGTTCTTGGAAAGATGCTGTGTTGTACTAATTAGCGGGAACATTTGGAATCGGCGTAGCTTGCAAGTCCTGCTGCTCGTGCCAGTCCCCATTTCTCAGCTTGATTTAAGGAGGGGGTATTCTAAATAACGCCCGCTTCTCCCTGCCTGGAGCAGCTAAAGGCACTGAGGCAAAGTTGCATAACCCAGTGCTGCTGCTTGTGTACATGCTTGAGAAGAAACAGCCACGGAAAAATCCTGTAACATTCCTCGGCTGGTCCGTCTCTTGGTATCAAAGCGTTTCCTGCTGTGCTTTCACCTTTGAATCTTAATCCAAAGGCTTTGGAGGAGTGGAGAGAGGAGGTGGGCAAGGGCTCTGCGGAGCAGAAGACCCTCTGAGACTGGGTAAAAGCTGAGTCACACTGTGTCCCCCAGAGGTGCAAGAGATGCCTGGTTTAGTGTCCGTGACAGGAGGAAATGCATCCCCTGGGGTGAGCTGGGCTGTGGGTCCTGGCTGCAGGCAGTGCAGATGTTGCTGCTCACCCAGCCCTGGGGAGCACCCACAGCTCTGGCTCCCCGTGTTCCCTGCCACCCTCTCTCATTCAGCAGCCAAAGGCACTTCCCTGGCATCTCTGGAGAGGTACCCCCCAAACCAGCTTTTAGATCAGAAGAAGACATTTCCACCCTCACCTGTCCATTAATGAACCACTCCTGCCCTGTGAGCCCGCAGCCCAGGTACAGCTGGCTGGACCAGTTTGTAGTTAAAAACAAGTAATTTTGTTTTCTCGTGTGCTCCTCTGCTGTGTGACTGACGGTTGGGTTTTCCAGGGAAACAGCAGCACATGGAGACAAAGAGCAGATCTTTTTCCTTCCCGGCCTGGGATTGTAGGATCCAAGCTGTCAGCGCTTGGGGGAGGTGGTGAGGTGCCCTCTTCCCACCATGGGCACATTTTGCTCAACTCCTCCTCCTGAGACAGCTCATTTTCTGGGAAGATCTGGGCTGGGAAACTTGAGCAGAGCAGAGCTGAGATTCCCCATCCCAGGAAGAGTGACTGTCCCTTGCAGAGGTGCCTTTTCCTGATGGTGTCCGGGAGGGGAAGGGAAGTAGAATGGATCTTCACATGGAGAACACAGTGTCGGTTCTGCACCACCCCCAGGCTGCACTCAACCATCAGCAGCAAGGTTCTCCTGCCACCTCCAGGGCAGGTGAGTGCCCACCTCCCCTCCTGCACAGGTCTGGCTGCCCAGGAGAGGAGGGAGGGCTCTTCCTACCACTGTCCCCTGGCATGGTGGTGTTTGGAGGAGTGGCTGGTGCCCAGCACAAAGCCTCCTCTACCCCGGCGAGCTGTGCTGCCTCTCCTAGTCCTGAGCCTTGCAAAGACAGCTTGTCTGAAGGCACGGGTTTGATGTATCTGCCTGCCCTGGGGAGAAAAACCAGGTCAGATCAGCCCTTTGTTCTTACTGCTCTGCCTGGCAGGAGAGTTCTGGGGGTGTTAAAGCACAGCCTTGTGCTGAGGGCACTTCCCCTGAAGCAGCAGCGTGACGTGGTCCTGCCTGTGAGCTGCTGTGGACCCTGCACGGTGGCAAAGGATGGGTGCAGAGAGCCCCAGCGACATAAAGCACAGTAATGTCTTGGGACCCTCTTCCTCCTCACCCTCAGCTGGCTCAGCAGCCCTTCCAGGGCAAGGAGGAGGTGAGGTGTGCCTGCTGCCCACAGGAAGGTCAGACAGGCTTTCCAGGACAGGACTCCATAGCCAAAGCGATTCGTGCACGTCCCTCTCCCTCCCCAAAAAAGGTGAACAAATGTGGGACACAATTGTCACCAAGGGTGGCTCTGGACCAGGAGTGTGAAGCAACCCAGGGAGGAAGGAGGCTGTTTCCTGCTCTCTTACGTTCCTGGCACATCTCTGCAGCGTGTGCAAGGGCTGCCCTCCCTTACAAGCAGCCCAGACGTGTCCAGGGGCCTTCCAGCCCCCAAGTTAATCCGCTCAGTGCTTGACACTGAACACGGGGAGCCCGAGTGTGCTTCAGACGGAAAGCCTGCTCAGTCCTGGCTGACAGCATCACCCCACAGCAGCTCCCACACCGGCCTGTGTGCCAGTGCGTGTAAGGGAATCCACGGCAGATCGATAAACCCCGCATCCCTGCTGAATTAAGTAGGTGTGAGAAAGGTTCGCTCACGTGCTCAGGTCCATGCCCAGCTCATGGAGCCATCTCCGAAGTGACAGTTCTTCTAAAGCAGAGCCTGCTCCTTGGAGAGCAGAGATGGCTGTTTATTGCCTTGTACCTTGTGTGTGACATTTGGACACTGCCAGCCCTCGCCCCGGAGCAGCACCTTGGCTCAATTGTATAGATTCACTTTATGACTCACCCTGCAACTTGATGCATTGTGTCCAGATAAAAGATACTTTATCCCTATGATAAAAACGGACAAAGATGATGTCAAAATAAAAGAATGTTTTCTCATCCGAATAAAAGTCGAAGCTGCCGTTCTTGGGGTTATTTTGCTTGAAAACCTCCAGAGAAAGCAAGACTTTGAGTTTTTACCATTTATAGTTAGTTTCAGAAAATTCAGCATGCAAAGTTTGCTATCTGCCTTCCTCCCCTGGTTTGGAGAGGAGTGTCTCTGCGCTGGTTGCCTGGGACCTTGCCCTTCCTGTTGGGGATGCGGGGGAGATGTGATGCCCCAGATGGACCCAAACCCCAGGAGCACTCCTTGGGCAGGGAGGGGCTGCTCTGTGCTGGGTGCTCGCAGCCTCCCTCCTGTCCCACATCTGGGCACCTGGGGGACCCGCAGTCACAGTCTCCAGGGGTTCATCCCACTATTGAGGGACTGTCCCTGCCCATGCCACCACCACCAGCCCTGGCACTCCTGCGGTGGGACCATGGCCAAGCACGGGGGCAGCCGGTCTGAGGGACAGGGAGGGCCCAAGCCCTGGGGGAGCTGTGTCTTCCTGGCCGTGTTTCATTGAGTAGGGGTTTAATTTTAGCAAACAATGCCAATTAGAGAGGGATTGTTCGATGGCTGCGTCTCAATGGAGAGCAAGAGCTGCTGGCAGGGCTCTGCAGGACCCCTTCTGTGGAGGGACCCTCCTGGGACAGGGGAGGGGACAGCTGAGCTCTGCTCTGCGGCTGCTCCAGCTTCCGCTTCTTCTGCTGCTCGGAGGTCACCAGCCCCGTTCCTGGAGCTGCAGGGGCTGGGCTCACCCAGTGTCACCACGGTCTCCTGGGGGAGCTGGGCAGTGTCCTCTGGAGGCACTCAGTCTAGAAGCTGTTGTTGCCTTCACTCACAGGTCTCAAAAGCGCCCGTGGCTCTGCCCACCCGTGTTTGCTGCAGCTGGGGAGGGTACGGGTGTGACCGAAGGGCCAGGGAGGGGTGAGCAGATGGCTCTGCGCTGGAGAGCGGGACTGCAGCAGGACTGGCAAAGTGCAGAAGAAATAAGCATGAGTAGGAATCATGTATAGGACCATCCTTAGTCAATTCTCATTTCAGAGGTGAATTGATGCCATTGCTTCAGTTAAATTGTTCTTATAAATGCAATTAAACATTTCCTGGAGAAGGATCATGCATCACCTGAGTGAATGCAAGCATCAGACTGTGCCGAGAGAAAGTGCTCCATGGGAGCCTCAGGGTGAAATACCAATCTTGGGGTACCCACAGCTTATTGCTTTTGGTATTTCTTGGCTGTAAAGACAAAGTTCAAGCCTCTCGCCAAAATCAATAAATTTGTGACATTCAGCCTCAATCTGTCCTTCAGAGAGTGCCCCAGAGACAGTGTGGAGATAAAGGTGGTAGGACTGGTGCTGCTGGGGAGCCCTCAGAGAAGGTGAAGTCTTCTGAAAGCATCAGGACACTGCGCCCATACCAGCAGTGTCCTCCCGAGGGGAAGCGGTCACTCCTGCTGGCCAAAGGAATTTAAATCCCAGTGCTCACAGTGCATGGTGAACTGTGTCCAGCCCGCAGTTAATTTGCCAATGAGGCAACTTGTAAAAAAGGTGAAGAGAGACCACAAGAGGGAAAGGAACAGAATCACAGAGATGTTGAACTGCCTCGTTTTGGAAATGAAAGAGCCTGTTGGCAATGGCAGAGCTTCACATGCTGAGCTCGAATCGCAACCCAGGGAAAAAGGGAATGGATTAAACAGAACAAGAACTGAGGGACTCTAAATGCTGTCTTCAACATTTCAGTAGAGGCCTCATAAATCTAGACAATTATGAGATGCACTTAGAGAAGCCCAGCAGTATTATGTTGGGGCAGGAGGGCGACTCTTTGGAAACAAAGAGTTTCCAAGGAGCTCTGGCATGAAGGCATACCAGAGCAGTGTGACCTGCGTGACTCTTCAGTACCTGGAAGGGGAAGGCTGCATGAATGGAGCGGGCTGGGAACACCACGTTCATTAACTCATGCAACACAGGACAAGACAAATGTTCCTTGCCTTCAGCCTCTTTCCTTTTTTGGATGCTCGTCTGAATCCCGAGCAGCCAGTCCTGGAGTCCCTTCTGGGTGTTGAGGTGGCTTGTGAGAGGAGGTTCTGGGCCGAGCCCCTCCAGGCAGCTGAGCTGACGCTCTTGGTGCTGGCTGATTTTCCACCACACTGGCACAAGCCTGGCCTGCACGGGCTCTGCAGGAGGCAGCGGTGCCTGCCCGCCGTTCCCCGTGGTGCAGGAGCCTTTAAAGCAAAAAGTAGAAAAAATCCATTGTAACACCCCGATTTGTGTGCTGTTCCCCCCAGACTGGAGCAAAAAGAGCCCTTCCAGTGTGTCAGACCACTGATGGGGCATGGCCCCCATGGCAGGGGTTCACCACGAAGAGCTGGCTGGGGCGGCTGAGGCAGGGAGCGCTTTCCTGTGTGCGGTGGCTCCAGGACAGCGTGCTCTGTGCGGGGCACCGGTGCTGCTGCACAGCCTGGGGGACCCGACCCTCCACCTGCACCCAGGAGGGGAGCACAGCCCCGGAGCAGGTGTGGGGCTGCCCCTGCCCCACCCCAGGAATGCTGTGCTTTGCACCCCCATCCCCTCCGAGCCTCTTCCAGCAGAAAGGCAGCACTGTCCATGGTGTCTCCTTAGCTGGACGTGGGGGTTTGGCACTTTCCTCGGGCTGATCCTGCAGTTGTGTCTTCTCACCGCTCAGCAGCATCGCTGCCCCTGAAATGTGGGCAGGGGAGGAAGGCTGTGCCGAGGGGAGAGGCTCTGGACGCTGAGGTGCTCATGGAAAGCCCTGGTTTGGAGGATACGGTGGGGTGGGCAGTCACTGGACAGCACCAGGGCTCCCAGGGACCAGCAGAAGCGCGGTGTGTCAGGCCCTCTGTTTCCTCCTGCAGTGTCACTGTGCCAGGAGGGACAGGGCAGGTGAAACGGGCNGGACCAGCAGAAGCGCGGTGTGTCGGGCCCTCTGTTGGCTCCTGCAGTGTCAGGGCAGGTGAAACGGGGAGAGCAACCCAGAGAGCTCCCAGGAGAGGGCTGGCAGAGCAGGGACTGCACGTCCCCAGGCTCCACACGGAGCCCAAGCCCTGCCCTGCAGCACTAAAACCACCCCAACACGCACGGCACAGACCCCTGTGAGCGAGGCTGGCTCCTGCCACCTCCTCCTGCCTCTGCGAGCTCGCCGTGTCTTGGCTTCTCCTTTGCCCAGCGCCTCCCCGGCGAGGGCAGACACTGCCGTGGCTGCCACGGAGCAGCTCAGCTCTGGGATGCCCTGGATGTGTGTGAATGTCCAGAGCTTCCCGGGACCCATTCCCAGCCTCGTCATGCCGTCGGAGAGGATAAAGGAAGCGCTCACTGGGAAGAGAGTGTTTCCCTGCTTCCCTTCTGCGGGAAGGTGAATGAGCCAGCCACGGCAGAGGCCATTCATAAAGTGGATGTGGGCCAGGGGGATCCCATGGGGTCACGGTGCCCCATCTCACCCCAGCCCAGGCTGGGCACGGTGGCAGGCACAGCCCCTTGGCCAGGGCCTGCCGGGAGGGATGGGCTGTGTCTTTGCACATCCCTGCTCCAAGAGCAAATCCAGAGGTATTTTATCCTCTGTACATTTGTTTAAGGAAGTTTAAAAGCAAATTTGGCCCCTGCCTTTGAATCCTCGCTCCTATAAATTCAAACACCTTGGACAGAGCATGTCTGTGCAGTCTTACATGTGACATTTAGCTAAAACCACTTACAAACAACTTGCATTACAAGTTTATTCATTCCCCACAGAATGTTGGCTCCTCTGAGTGTCTCACGAGCCATCTGCTGTGGGCGAGCTGCTTATCTTTGCTATCAGAGCCCTCTTCTAAATATTATGACCAAACAGAATTCCAAGAACAACATCCATCCCGCTGCACTGCAAATGCGCAAAGCTGATAAACTGTTTATACATTATCAGCTAAATAAGTTGGGTTTATCTGGGAGGGTTTGCAAAAGAAAGTCTCTCGGGGTGCTCAGAAAGAACGCATTTTACAGGTGGTGCTGTGAGATGGGGGGTTCATCGGGGCTGCCCTTGGCCTGCCACCCCTGCCGAGCCAGCCCCAGGATGCCCATGGTGACAGTGGGATGGGAGCCCACCAAGGCCAACAGTTCCTCCCCAAAAGTGGACCCAGATCCTGAGAAGTTCCGGTGCAGCCCTGGTTGAGCATCAGCTCCTTGCCCAAACACAGGGCAGCTGGGGCTGGGCTGAGCCACTTGCCCCGTGCCCAGCAGTGGGGGAAGAGCCCCCAGACCTCCTGATGCCTGAGATATCAGCATCTGCCTGCTGCTTCTGAGGCTCTCCTGCCCACACCTGGCCCCTGCAGCTCCAGGGTACCCTTGGATCCTGCTGGATCACCTTCTCGGCTGACTGGGCATCGGGAGGGACAGACAGAGGAGCTGTGTACCCTCCCTGCCTGGGACAGCGGCAGGGCCAGCTCACCCTGGCGCCTGGGCCCGTGCCCAGAGCCCTAACCCCAGTGCCCCAGCATAAATTATCTAAAGGCTTGTGAAATCCACCCAAAGTGTCCCGGCCCTTCCCAGCCCAAATTGGGTATCACAGGCTGTGTTTATTCTTCCACACTGGGTTCTGTTCGTTGCCTTTCGGTGTCAAGAAACCTTGGGACAAGGCCATGAGCAGAGGTCAGTGTGGGTTGGCGCAGCAGACCCCGGCCGTCCCAGCAGATGGAGAGCATTTATTTTCCCTGGGGGACTTCAGATTTAAGGACATTTTGTCTGCTGGCTGCCAGCAAGCACATCTCACAGCTCCGGCGGGTTCCTGCTGGCCCCAGCTGCCCTCTCTGGGAGCAGCCCCGCCGGAGCACGGCCAGTCCAGCAGCGTGGGGCAGGACAGCCAGGCTGACCACAGCTCCTGTGGTGATCCCGGGGGCTGGGAGGGGGCAGGCAGTGCAAAGAGGGTCTGTGGCACTGAGCACCAGCAGATCTGTCCTCTCCCAGCTGCTGTGTGCCATTTTAGGACCATGGGAAGTGAGGAACTGTGGTTGGGGGCTCAATAAATCCCAGGGCAAAGGCATCTCAGCCTGGTAGGAGGAAGAGGAGCAGGAGTCTGTGATTTTATCTGGGATCCTGAAGTCGAGCAGGTGACTCTGGGGCAGAGCAGGGCTGTGAATGTGTCTGTCAATGGGTCACTGCTCAGCCAGGGTGCCAGAGCTGCCCTGCTGACCCAAAAGTGCAGGAGTGTTCCTTTTGCCAAGGTTTGCAGAAGATCAAAACTCCTGGAGAGGTGCAGACAGGGCAGCTGTAGGGAGCCAAACTGGGTCCCATGGCTCATCCAGAGAAGATTCTTCATCCAGCAGCAGAAAATTGTCCTCCAGGTGGATGCAGGGCTGCAGGTGGTGGTGGGCAGAGGGAACAGGGACTTGGGTGAGGAGGTGGAGTGAATGCAAGTGGGTGCAGAGGACGGGCTGGTGCCTGGCTGAGGATCAGAGCACTGAGGGGGAGCTGTGCTCTCTGTACAGCGTGGCAGGAATGTCCCTGTAGAGGGAATGTCATTCCCTGACCCAAACCAGGGCTTCTCAGAGTGCCTCCAGTCGGGAGCAAACTCCCATACTGACTTCAAGACTGAAGAGACTGCCTGGGGAGTCGTGTGGAGCTGGGTGATCCAGGGGAGCCCTGGGACGTGCCCGTGCGATGGGTAACAGCTTCTGAACAGGGGAGTGACACCTGGAGCCAGGTGTACACATTTGTGGGGGACATGAGCAGTGCCTGGCAGCAGAGAGGGCAGCAGGGCCATGGCTGCAGCAGTGACAGGCTCTCCTCGGCCTCGGTGTGCTCTGCTGGGGGCTTGGTGGCACATCATATCCAACTCATGTGTCCCGTGTCTGTGTGGCACAGAGCAGTGAGATGTGGTACAGCAGTGGCGATGGGCGACACTTTGGTCACTTAGGTGACCCTGTTTATGGTTTGTAAAACTCCTCACAGTTTTATCCAGTGCCTCCAAACCGTATTTAAGGCCAGCGAGGAATCCAGCCGCGGCCTGGTGACTGGATCAGTCGCAGCTGCGGGGCTGTTCAAGTGCCAGGACTGTGGCTGGGGGCTGTTTCCAGCTGACATCCTCAGTCATGGCAGGGCTGCTCCCCCAAGGGTGGTCAGAAGGTGAGGAACAATGGGGTTCCTGCACATCAGCCATATGGGGGGTGCTTCCAACCTCTCGTGGTTGCCCAAGGGCTTGGCTTCCCTTCTAGCAAGCTCATCATGTGGACCTTGAAAGACTCTTTGCAGTGGCATTTTATCCCCAGGTTGTTCCCATCTGAAGAGCAACTCATTACACCACCACAGGCTGGTGGAGTGAGTGGAGGGAGAGGCCCTGGCACGTGGTGGCACTTGTGACACTTGTAGGCAAAGCTTGTGACCACAAGGTCTTGTTCCTGTGAGTGCCCAGGCTGGAGGCAGCAGGGGCAGGCACGAATCCAGAATCCCTGGAGATGCCACCCGCCTCCATTTCTCCACTGCTCAGCTCTGCCCGGGGCTGCGAGGGTCCAAAGCACAAAGATGTCACTGCCTCCTCTTATAGCTGTGAAAATGAAAACAAAAAAAAGGCTGCAGCTGCAGGAAGCCTGCCAGGGAGTGACCCCAGGTGTCCAGGGTTCATCCTTCCTTTTTCTTTCATGCTTTCCTGCTTTGGCAATACCACTGTTTATTTCTGGAAGGAAATCTAAGGAAGCGGAAGAGTCGCTGATTTTTTTTGTGCTGGTAGGCAGCCATCAGGAGAAGTACTGTCCCTGTGGCACAGAGGACAGGGACTCGCTAGGGAAAAGCCAGAAGGACAATTGAGAGGAAAGCTGTACAAACACCAAGTGTGCCAGGGCTGGGGAAGAGGAATGCTGTGGGGAAGAGCAGCTCTGTGAGCACTGAGGTGGGACTGAGCTGTTCTGGTGTGCCCAGGCCTCTCTGCCAAAGCACTCCCTGTTGGTGGCACTTTGGGGTAATTGTTGCTTTCTGCCACTCCTCACTGAGGGCAAGTTCCCTCGGGTCACTTCTCAGTAGCTCTGCGGGGACCCTGCCCACACAATGTCCGTCTGGAGCTTCCCTGGAGGCAACAACTTATTCCCAACCCACCTGCTGCAGGAGTGGGCACTCACCCTGCCATGCCCAGACCCTCTGAAAGCTCCTGCCCCAGGGAAAAGGCTGTCCTTTTCCAGGCTCCCTGCCATCAGGGTGGGGATGTTTCCCAAAGCAGACCTCCAGCACACAAAGGCACTCCTTGTCCTGGAGGTTCAGCCTGGCTCCGAGCCTCATCGTTCTGCATATCTTGTGTATATGAAGCAACTCCTTTGCATGAAGATATGGAGTTTATTAGGAGACATTGGAGCTTAGGAGCTGTCAGGAGTGGAAGTCAATTCTGTTTCTGACACGCAAAGAGCCTTTTATAGGCTGGAATGGGCACGGTACCCCGGGCGGGTGCCTCTCCCTTGGCGCTCTCTCGCCCCTTCCCAGGCACAGCGCTGCCTGGAGCCTGATTCCTGCACGGGCTCGGGTCCGGTCCCCATCCCTTGCCGTGAGAGATAACACCACAATCTGAGGAATCTCTTGAGCTGAACTCATTTAAACACACCCACAGGCAGGCCGTGCTGCCCCAGGCTCTCCTTCTCCCCAGCACACTGATTAACCCTTGTCTCCTCTCCTGGAAGCTCAAAGAGGTGACAGGAGCCTCCGAGCTTCAGGGACACTGACCCTCTGCCTACTCTTCCCTGAAACTCCAGGACTGCAGTCTGGGGCTCTGCTGGGGCTCCTGTCAGACCTGCCAGGGCTTTCACATTCCCTTCCCTGCTCAGCAGCCTCCCAGAGCTCCAAAGAGCTTGGGCACTTTTCTGCCACATCCTCTCCTCAGCCTCTCGGTCACTCTTACCACAAGCAATATTTGTTTTTCCGTGGCTTCTGTCTATCAGAGAGGCTTTTTGCATCTCTTTGGTCTCTTGTCTCGTGTCGCTCCCCAGGCTCCTCAGTCCCCTCAGTTATACAATGTCCTTGCACAATGCAGGTTTCCCTGCTCTTCCCTCCTCTTCCTGCCCTGGCCTTGCTACCCTGGCTAAGAAAAATTAACAAGTGACTTCTTATGAGTTTTGTGGTCACAAGATTCCTTTCCTGACTGGTGTCCAGGCCTCCTCCCAGGAACACCTGGGGTTGCTCTGTTTCTCCAGAAGCATTGGCCATGTTTTTCAGTGGTGAATATCATCCAGGAGCAGTTTGGGCGTGGAGCTCACTCAGGCCCATGGTCCCTAGCTCAGCTTTCCCCCAGACCCCGTTGCCCAGGTGTGACGCAGCTCCTGACTGCTGCAGATGGTCTGTCACCTCTTCCCGGCTGCTGGAGGTGGGAGCAGTGTTCAGGCACGTCCTCCAAGGCCTGGGAAAGACTTGGAACTTTTGAACTCTGAAAAGTGGGAGAATGACCCCAAAGGAAGAGTCCTAACTTGTTTTCTGGACTATTTCAAAGGAAGGTGCCTTCTACCAGCATTTAAAGACTCAGCTGGAGTTGCAGGTCCCCTGTCCCTGGCTGTCTGGCTGTCTCTCCCGTGCAGTGGGCTGCAGTTTCTGTTCCAGGCACGTGCCGTGTCCCACCCCGACTCTCTGGAAGCATGCTTCCCTCCGGCATGGTTTCTGCATGGGTGCAGCATCCCGAGGGAGCCTTAGGGACAGAGGTCAGTGACCGTGTGTCATCCAGCCCTGAACCCCGGGCAGCCTCTGCTGAGCAGAGGAGACGCTGCGAGCTCAAACCTTCTGCCAAAACTCCAACCAGATTTCTGCTGCACGCTGCTCCTCGGGGACAGAGCCCTCCGAGCGCTGCGCCGTGGGCGGTGGGAGACTCCAGCAGAGCTGGAGACACGTCACTGGGAATCTCACTCATTTGTAGCTCATTCCAGTTGCACAGCTGTCTCCTTTAAACAAAGTTTACTCAGTGTTACTTAACGCTCGAGCCGTGCCTGTGCCAGGAGAAGGCTCAGCTGCAGCGTGTGCGACCGCTACCCACCGAGCCACTTGGGGGATGCTGATCCCACAGGGCTTGGCCATGGATGGGGTTTGGAGCTCGGTGGAGCTGTTGGGGACTTTGGCCCAGCTCTCCCGCCACTGACACCCCCCAGAGAGAGGGCTGACCAGACCAGCTTGTCCTGGGCTTTCCACAGAGGCTCCTCCTCAGCCCATCCAAGCCCTTCATTTCAGTCCTGCTCCCATCCCTTCGTTCTTGCTCGCCGGCCGAGATTGGCAAGGCTGGGTGCTGCCCCGGGGGTGGTGAGAGGGGACCAGAGGGGACAGCACTGCCCTGAACCCACCAGCTGCAGGTCCTGAGCTCTCAGGGGTGTCTTGCTCCATGTCCCACGGCAGCTCCCACTGTCAGGGCACTGAAGTCCGCCCTGACCCCACTTTGGCCCGTGGCACAAAGGGGAGGCAGGACCGGGCCGTGACTCAGAGTCTTGCAAGATCCAGAGGAAGAAACTACCCTGGGCAGTTGCCCCACTAATAAAGGAAGAGGAGTGCTCTGAAAACTTCAGGAAAGCACGCTGAGTGCCCACATCATCAGGGATGCACGTGAGCCCTTCTCCTGAGGCCCCAAGGTGCTACTGAAGCTTCCCAGGTGCCCAGGATGGGAGGCTTTAGGATATTTTCCTGTAGGATGCTGCAATGTTTCCAGACAGTCTGTTCAAAAGCCTTTTTGGACACTGAGCTCCCCGTCAGGCTGTGCCAGGGCTGCCTCCCTGTCCCAGCGATGGTGGGAGTGCTGCACGGAGCAGCAGCCAGCAGATTTATGGCCTCGGTGTCTAGACCAGCTCCACTCTGCCTGGGAGGACAGGTACATCCTGGTGAAAGGCAGGAGAGGCCTTCTGGCCCTTCATCTCAGAGCCAAGCGGAGGGAACTTGCCAAAAAGCATGCTGCAGCATTCCCCAGGGACACGGGGGTTGTCCACCAGGCCACTCCACCGTGCTGCCTGCTGGGGACAGTGGGGGCCTGCTAAAACTTCCCCCTCTGCAGCATAGCGATGTGGTTAGGGTGGGATGCTGGCCCTGGGAATGGGTCTGCAGGGAGCCTTTTGGGCACTGGAATCGTCTGCCCAGGGAGGGGGTGGAGGCACCGTCTCTGCACGAGTTGAAGGAAAGCCTGGGCGTGGCACTCAGTGCCAGGGTTTAGCTGATGAGGAGGTGTTGGGTCATAGGTTGGACTTGATGATCCCAAAGGTCTTGTCCAACCTAGTTCATCGTGTGATTCTGTGGTTCTGATGCTGCTCCATCCTTGCTGGGGGCTCAGCCCCACGGGAGCAGAGCTGGGCTGGATGCTCGGGATGGGCAGTGGTGTGGAAGGGCTGGAGCAGGCAAACCCCCGGGCTGCCCACGTGCAAAGGGTGCGAGGGACCACCAGGGAGGGATTCCCTGCAAATGCGCTCCAGGGGAAGGAAGGCAGCTCACTCTGAGGGGCAGGGGTGCCCAGCTGTGGTGCTCAGTGGTGCTGGGAGTGGTGGCAGAAGCAGGGGGGCACTTCTATCCCACACAGGAGGTGGGAGCCAAAAGCCTGGGTACCAGCAGGTCTCCTCACCCCATGGCAGCTGGCTGGGGTACCCCAGTGCTGCACAACGTGTTGGGCTAAGCAGGGCAGGCTCAGAGGGGACAGGCCCTGCTGCAGCCAGGCTGTCCCCTGGGCTGGTGATGGATGCAGGAGCACCAGGGCTGGTGTCTGGGGTGGGCACTGGTGCAGCTTTGCAGCTCACTTCCTCATTTTTGCCGTTTTTCAGGGGGTTTGTCACAGGTGGCAGCACCTTTGGGCGTCACCATGAAGAGCTGTGCGTGCACGTGCCCAGTGATAAACATACAGATGGGAGTGTGCGGGAAAACGTAAATATATACAATAATTCTCCACAATCAAGAGATGTTTCAGAGCAGAAAAATTTCCATTTTAGGCGTAGGAACATCAATTTTATAAATAAAAAGATTTAAATAAACACTAGCATGGCTACATCCACATACACACACACACACACACACAGAGGCACACACACTCTCTCACAAGTGCACTTTAAATAGGCTCCCACACTGTAATTTTAAATGGTGCAAAACAAATGAATTCTCCAAATATTGTTTAAACTGGCACGGGGGTTATGATGTCATTTCTGTAATAATCACGAGCTTGTTTTCCTGTAATAAATATGATTGCTTTTCCCGTTAACAGTTTCTTAGGGTTTTTGGTGCGTGCGAGGCCAGCCCCGGGCTGTGGCTGGGTTTGGTGCCTGCAGGCTCTGTCCTTACGCTGCCCCCAGTAGGCACCCTGGGATTTTCTCATCCTTTTCCTCCTGGGAAACAAGGCTCAGTGCCCAGCTTGGGAGCAGGACGGTGGTGGGACTCTGCTGGCTCTGCCTCTGCCTTTGGTGGGAGCAGGATGGGGCTGCGTGGCAGGAGCCGGAGGGATGGGGATGCAGAGGGAGCTGGGCTTGTGCTGGCCAGAGCCCTCCCAGAGCTGGTGAGGAGGACCCCAGCCCAGCCTTTGTCACCTCCCTGAGTCAAGGTGTGTCAAAGCCGAGGTGTCTGCGTGCCCTGGAGCAGCATCCCCACAGCTCAGGGGGCCCAAGGGGTGCTCTGCTTGCAGGACCCTCTGCTAGAGGGGGAGGTGCAACCCCTTCCCCAGGGACAGAAAGAGTCAAACTGACAGAGATGGGGTATCAGGCAGAAATTCTTCCCTATGAGGGCGGTGAGGCCCTGGCACAGGGTGCCCAGAGAAGCTCTGGCTGCCCCTGGATCCCTGGCAGTGTCCAAGGCCAGGCTGGATGGGGCTTGGAGCAAACTGGGATAGTGGGCGGTGTCCCTGCCATGGCAGGGGTGGCACTGGATGATCTTTCAGGTCCCTTCTACTCCAAACCACTCTGGTTGTATCCCAGGTGCTCCTCAGCAGATTCTCCCCTGTCCCGGGTGCCCTGGGACAGCACCTGTGTCCCTGCACCGCCTGGAGCCAGGAGGGACCATGGCACTGAGCTGCAGGCACCCAGCAGCGCCAGGGACTGGGACATGCCTCACTCCATATGATCTTCTGCCCCATCCCTGACAGCACCTAAGGCTGAGTTGGACACGGCTTGGAGCAACCTGGGATGGTGGAAGGTGTCCCTGCCCGTGGCAGGGAGGGGTGGAATGAGATGGGCTTTGAAGTCCCTTCCAACCCGAAGAATTCTGTGATTCCAGGACAGTTCTGTGATGTCCCAGCCTCCCTCTGCAGCCCCAGGGCCGAGTGCCGCTGCCCTGCCTCGTCCTCGCCTGCGGAGCCCCGCAGGGAAGGCGGCCGGCACACGTCGCGCTGCTCCTGGAGCTCTGCTCATTCACACCAGCACCAGGACACGGTGTTTCTCAATGACTTAGAATAATATTTGGAAAAATCCATCTTAAGTATATTAGTCCACTAAGCCTTTAAGTCTTCACAAGGGCCTTAATTCCAAGGACGCTGGTGCATGCCTGTGCCAAGGATTTTGCAAGGCGGTGACACAGAGGCGGCCGGGCTTGTTCCACGCCCCATCCTGCAGCCTCCAAAATGGTTAACAAATGTCTTTCTGCTGGAAATCTGTTTCTGCTTAGCTGGGAAGCAGTGGGGTTCTGAACCCTCCTTTGTAGCACCCTGCTGGCAGCTTTTGTCATTCCCAGGCTTGGCATATTATTGGAACTATTAAATGATGTTGCATTGCCTCATTGTATTTAGATTTTAAACATATTTGTAAGGCTTTGAAAAAAAAAAAAATAAAAATTGTTCTCATTATTAAAGCAATGTACCAAATACCTTCTAGTAAATAATGAGTCCCAGAAGTGCTCTACTCACCCAGAGTGGGTTGGAGAGCAATAAACCAGCAAAAGAGAAGGAAAAAATTAGTCTGGATGTTACAGGGACGTAGAGCCAGGAGGAATGAGAAGTGGGAAAGCACGGGATGATGCAGCTGCGTTCCCTGTGAGCTTCTGTTCACAGGCATGGCCACTCGCCTGGGAGGGCAGCGCTTCCCAGCCCAGGGCCAGGGCAGGCTGTGAGGGACAGCTCCAGAGACGGGCTGGGACGAGCGGGTTGTGCCTTGTGCCACTGCCCCTGGCAGTGCTGGCACAGCCGGGGCCTGTGGCGTGCAGGGTTTGGCAGGAGGGGAGGCACACGGAGCTCAGGTCTCCCTGCAGGCTGCTGGGGAGGTGGGAGCAGCCTGAGGAAGCTCAGTGCTCCTCTGCCTTTGCTCCTCAATCCCCCTGTCCCAAGAGGACAGACAACAGCAGCAGAAGCCTTGGATTCTCCAGGCTGCCAGGCTGTCTAAAATCAGGAGCCAGAGCCAACCTGCCTGCCCACCTGCACACCTCTCCATGGAGATGGAGATGGAGATGGAGATGGAGATAGACATGGACATGGACATGGACATGCAGACGGAGATGGACATGCAGACGGAGATAGATGGAGATAGATGGAGATGAGATGGAGA